>PVJC01029303.1:0-21977 GCA_004026665.1 Murina feae
GGTTGCTTAGGCTTTTATATATATAGATTTGGCAACCCTGCCTCTGGAGAGCCAGGTCTTTCCTGTTCTGAGTCTATGCACTTTGGGTGACAGGTTTTCCACTAGACTTGGAGCTGTGAGAGGTGACTAGAGGGTGAGTCCCAGAGGCCACTTTGAAGAGAACCCATGTCTAAGAGAAGCCAGTGTAGAGAGAGACAGAGGAAAGAATGGGCCATAATCATACTGTACCTTATCAAGAAGATACTTAATGGGCTCTGCCCTGAGATTTTCAGTTCATTGAGCTCAGAATTAATTTTTTACTTAAGCTGCTTTGACTCATGATCTCTATCTCTTGCAAATGAAACTCTTCTTTACAGATGCATTCCTCTTATTTTAGAATCTTCTTTCCCAGCGGCTCCTTGTGGTGAGTAGAGGGAATGGAAAAAAAGGATCCAATGTTGATGGTACACACTGGGCACTTGCTGCACATTATATCATTTAATGTTCACAGCAGTCCTTCAAATAGGCCATCTCCCAGCTCTGAACACAAGGGAGCTGAGGCTCAGAGTGTGATGTGACTTGTCCCCAAGCAGCGTAACTTCTCAGTGAATCAGCCGAGAAGCTAACCAAGGACTGTTGGACTCAAAACCTGTACTTTTCCTAGCACGCAGAATTGATAAAGCAAGAAAGGGGCTTGAGGTTAAGTCATAAAGAGGTGCTATCCAAGGTGATGACTTATAAGGGGAAAAGGACATTGAATGCACCAGCGAAGACTTCTTCGGCCCATGTGGCTTCCTTCTGTACCACCCATTTGAGTTTTCTTATCATGTAGTTCTTGCAGAAAGGATAGACAGAAGTGTCCAGGACAAAAACAATGAGAGAATGTGGCACCCATCTGATCGGAGTAAGAAATCTTGAAAAATGCAAGAGGGTCTGGTTTCTTGTGTTAAGCAAATTGTTTATAACATCAACACCCAGAGATTGACCCTCATGCAATGGGTTATTTTTGACGTGGAGCTGTACAGAAGCAGGTGTTATGAGGTAGAAGTCAGGAGGAGGGCCATTGTCTGATGCATGTTATTCACTTCTCCTTACATTCATGTTATTTTCCATGTGACTTTGTGGTGACCATCACTGCTTCATGCTAACTCTGGCCTGCTTGCTTTGGTCAATGGGATGTTAGTAGATGCAATGCAAGCAGAGGCCTGAAATTTCCTTGAGCACTGGGACTTCATCTCCTGGTCTTCTGCCATAGCCATGAGAACACACCAGGGCTAGTCTGCAGGAGGATGAGACAAGTGGAGCAGAGCTGAGTTTCCCCAGTAGCCTCAGTTGAAGCCAGTCTAGATCAGCTGACCAGCAGCTGACTCTCAGATAGGTGAGTGAGCACTGTAGTTATATAAGACTAGAGGCCCAGTGCACGAAACTTGTGCACTTGGGGTGGGGGTGGCGGGGTCCCTCAGCCCGGCCTGTGCCCTCTCGCTGTCCAGGAGCTGTCAGTCAGATATCCTTAGCACTGCCTGAGAGGTGGAAGAGGCTCCTGCCACCACCACTGTGCTCGCCAGCCATGAACCTGGCTCAGGGCTTCTGGCTGAGTGGTGCTCCCCCTGTGGGAGCACACTGACAACCAGGGAGCAGTTCCTGTGTTGAGCATCTGCCCCTGGTGGTCAGTGTGCATCATAATGACTGGCCGTTATGCCATTTGGTTGATTTGCATATTAGCCTTTTATTATATAGGATGCTACCACTGGGGGAAGTGAGAAGTGTGCATGGGATCTCCTTGTGCAGCCCACTCCCAACTTCCTGTGAATCTACAATTATCTATCTAATAAAAAGAGTAATATGCAAATTAACCATTACTTCAAGACACCTAAGCCATGCCCACTAGCCAATCAGAGCTACTGTATGCAAATTAACCCAGCCAAGATGGTGGCCAGCAGCCACGGAGCTAGAGCAAACAGGAGGCTTCTGTTTGGAGGAAACTGCCTGCTTTGGCTGGCTAGGCCTCTGCTCACGGAAACAAAGTTTCAATTATAGAAGATAAACTCCAAAAACCTGATTCCAACTAGCCTCGCTGGGACGTTGGGTCAATGGGAACTGTGGGCAGCCTGAAAACAGCCCTCAGCCCCTCACCCAGGCTGGCCACACCCCCATGGGGTGAGGGTTCCCTCTGGGGGGCTTGGCCAGCCTGCAAACAGCCATCAGCCCCTCACCAGACACACCAGCAGGTGGACATCCCCCAAGAGGTCCCAGACTGCTAGAGGTCACAGGCCGGGCTGAGGGTCTCCCCCCGCCCACCAGTGCACAAATTTTTTTTTGCGCCAGGCCCCTAGTTTCAAAATAAAAAGGAAAACAAAGCAAAACAAAAATTAAGAAACAACTTAATAAAAATTGTAAGAGACAGACACAGGTTAAAAATGGTTAAAGAGGCCCTGACCAGTTTGGCTCAGTGGATAGAGTGTTGGCCTGTGGACTAAAAGGTCCCAGGTTCGATTCTGGTCAAGGGCATGTACCTTGGTTGTTGGCACATCCCCAGTGGGAGGTGTGCTTGAGGCAGCTGATCGATGTTTCTCTCTCATTGATGTTTCTAACTCTCTATCTCTCTCCCTTCCTCTCTGTAAAAAATCAATAAAATATATTTTTAAAAAAACGGTTAAAGAGGACAATTTAGGTGATACCAACAAACTTTATTTAACTCTGCATGAAACAGCCAGCCTCTGCTCCTGTGGGTCCAGAGAACTGCTAAATGGGGTAGTAGGCAAGAAGTTTTTATAGGACCAAAAAAAAGGAAGAAAAAAAAAAAAAGAAACCAGGAAGAGAAAAATAGAAAATGAATAAGGAACAAGGAAATAAAATAGGTAATCCAGAGTTGGCTTGACTTTGGGGATCATCTGACTGGCTATACACTACTTCATATATATATTCCAGCCAGCGTAACACTGACAGGCATCTGAAAGCTATCTACGTTTGAGTTTGCTGATGTGGTACCTAGGCAAGGGCAGCTTTATCCTGGGCCTAGAAGTTTATTTCAACACACGTGCATACGATGTGATAGAGGAGGGGCTACTCTGAGATCTTACAACTCATTATGGGAATTTGGAAGCGAGTAAAACGCAGAGTGACATTTGATGAATATCATAGGCATTTCAGAACTGGTAGTGCTTTTGAAGTTCACCAAGAGTTTGAAAAGCATCAACATTTTACAGGTAAGGAAAAGGAGTCTGGAGAAGCGAGGCAACCTGCTAAGGGTGTAGGACCCTGATGTGCCACTTGTTTGAGTCATCACATTTTCCAGGTGTTGTGGCAGTGACATGCAGATTCTTTTTTTCTGGGCTCTAGGATCCCCAGAAGTTAGGAGGTTCCTGGGCTAAACTAGTCCTCTCCACTGCTTGCCCCAACAAGCATGTTCATAGCATACTCACCACGAGATGGCAGCAGAACCTAAGCCACCTAGTTCTAGTCAGAGTCACTGCTAAGGGGCCATGGTTGGCGATTAAGGAGCCATCTACGTGGTTTTGATTGTGTACCTGGTTCAGCTCTGTGGTATTGACATATGCACATTATAAAACACACCAACAAATAGAATTACAAGACGATATAAAGATAAAGTAATAAGTCATTTTGATGTCTTCCTTCTATCATTAGCTAATATCTGAAGGCAGTGTAGTGTATATATTTCCAGTGAGGGTCACAGTTAAGGATAGTGTGTATATATCCATACTGCAAATGAGATTGATAATTTCACCTTCTTTGAGCTCACTTCCTGTCAAGTCTCACTAGGGGGTCTTTGTTTTTGCTTTCCAATGTGGCTGATTGGCTGCTCCGAGGAATCATACCACCTCCTTGTTGTTTGGAAGCATTCGTTTGAACCATATTAAATTGTGAATTTTCTTATGTGAAAACTGAGGAAATACTGGCTATTTCATGTGGTTTGCCTGTCGGTGCATTCTCTGCATTATCTTCAGTCTGCTTTTGCTTTGACAGAATTTTCTTAACCGCTTGTCCATGTTGGAAGAATTGATTATCTACTTTATATAACACACATCTACTAACAAGGTGTCCAGCTGCCACCATGCATTCAAGGCAAAAGGGCTGCGGTCCCTCCAGGCTGTGGAGCTCTTGCTCCTCCTTCGAGGTTCCTCGTGCATCTTATGTGACCACAGACCTTCTGACACAGGTGGGGCCCTGGTGTCAATCCAGATTAGTAAAACAAACCTTACTTCTTTCTCATACTTTCAGATGAGAAAAAAAAAATAGAAATCGTTCGAACATGATCTTTTTGAGATGGCAAAGGATTATCTTGTAGTCCAACTTGCTCATTTTACAAGTGAGGAAATAGCCAAGACAAGTCTATTTACATTCCTTCTTTGGAGGAATGTGAAAATATAGTTTCATACAACATTCAATCCCATTAACTATGTGATGCCAACCAAATCTGCTCCATTTTATGACGGAGCAGGAGAGAAAGATTTAAAAGAATCCCAGTCTTGGGCTGACCAGTGTTTTAAGTGGTTAGAGCATCTACCCACACTGAAGGGTTGCAGGTTTTCGGGTTTGGTGCCTGGTCAAGGGCACATAGCTGGGTTGCAGGTTGGATCCCTATCCCTGGCTGGTGCACATGTGGGAGGCTGCTGGACCTGTGCAGTCGTGGTGCTGGGCAGGTTGTTGTTGATGCATCCTGGCCCTCCAGCAGGCTGCGGTAGGTGCCCCAGCTGTGTCTTGATTTCCATGAGCTGCTGGGGTCTGCTACTCAGTGAACATTACTCAGCTGGGCATCAATACTGCCGATTGGTGCCTGGATCTGTGCTGATCCAAAGTGAGCCTCCATTTCCACCAACGTGCCAAGAAACTGAATTTTTATTATAATGACCTCTTCTACATGGGAAAAGGAGAAACACTAGATTCTCAGGGAGACCCCATTTTGGGATCCTGTAATCCACAGAGGCTGAGTATGTAATGGTAAACTAAAAATAAAGCTGCCAATCTCCATAAACAAGGAACAGCACTTAAAATGGTCTGCCTTGAGACGTGGTACTAAATAAAAAGAGAAAAACAATCAATGGATGGATTTTAATAGTAAATTAGACATAATAAAAGGGAGAATGAATGAATTGAAAGTAGATCTAAAGAAAATATTCAGAATGCAATATGAAGAAACACATGAAAAATATTTAAGGAAGGTTAGGAGACACAAGGATAAAGTGAGATGGTCTAACATTTGGAATTTCAGAAGGAGAGAAGTGATATATAAGGTAGAGAGAATATTTGACGAATCAATGGCTAAGTATTTTTCAGGACCAATGGAAAGTGCCAATCCTCATGTTTAGGAGTCTAATCTATCAATAACACACACACACACACACACACACACACACACACACACACATCGTATTTTGAAACATCACAGTCAAAATTTAGAATCTTTGAAGGAAGATATTATTTCACAAGGAGCCTGAGAAAAATATTTACCAAAGAATGGCAATTGAATGGAATTGACTTCTGGACATCAACAATGAAATCTAGAATAAAGTAGATTTTTGTGATTGTACAGAGAAAAAAAACTGTCAACACAGAATTTCTCAGCAAAAAATCTAATAATCAAAGTGAAATAAAGGCATTATAAGGAAGACTAAAATCTCAGGCAGTTTGCTACCAAACTGAAGAATGTACTTGAAGAATAATAAAAGTGTTTCCAGATGGAATGTTCTTAGATGCAAGAAGAAATGATTAGTGAAAAAGTTGTAAACATACAGATAAATCTAAAACAAGCATCAATTCTATAAAACACTTATGATGATAAGCCAAGATAGAATTCAATGCACAGAACAACCACAGCATGCAAACTGGCAAGTAGCTGATTGGATTAAAGTATTTTAAGGCCTTTGTATTGCATAGGAGGAGATAAATATATGATTAATTTTAGATTTGAATAACAAATATGTATGCTGTAATTTATGTGGGAATTTAGAATAATAGAAATGTGATTATAAATTCTAAATCAATAGAAAATCAAAGATTGCAGAGGGTGCAGACCGGGCTGAGGAACCCCCCCCCCACCTTGTGCATGAATTTTGTGCACTGGGCCTCTAGTGTTTAATAAAGTATGAAGTGAAAGTTAAGTCTCAGAAGACAACAATTAGCATATCATCTTTTGTTAAAATTCAGGAAAATGCAACCCACTGGTGTGGCTCAGTATTTGAGCACCAGCCCAGGAACCAAGAGGTCATTGGTTGGATTCCTGTTCAGGACACATGCCTGAATTTCAGGCTCGATCCCCAGTATGGGCATGCAGAAGGCAGCTGATCAATGATGTTTCTCTCTCATTGACATTTCTATTTCTTTATCCCTATCCCTTCTTCCCTCTAAAATCAACAAAAATATATCTCTGAAAAATTAACTTTAATATATATGTACACAAATATACCATAAGATATGTACTAAAAAAATAAAGGCATGAAGACAAGGTTCAGTATAATGACCATTTCAGATGGGGAAAGTCATAGGGACAGAATTGGGGAGCATAGAGGTAGATGTAACTTGTCAATAGTCTTTATTGTATAAAATGTTTTGGATGGTGGGTAGATAGCTGATTTTTCTTTTTAAAATAGAAAATAAACAAGAACCAAGGATATTATTAGTCCAAATCTACACTACACCTGTACCTATACCTATTCCTATATCTATACCTATATCGATACCTGTGTGTGTGTGTGTGTGTGTGTATCTGGAGATGGGCTGCCCAAGTTAGAATTCTGGCTCTGCACTTGATCTCCCTGTACCTTGGTCTTCTCCTTTGTCATATTGAGATGATAATTTTGCTTATCTCATCACATCATAGTGACCATTAAGTGAGCTAATACATTTAAAGTCCTTAGATTATTGTTTGACTTGTGTTAGAGGTCAATAAATGTTATTATTACTGCCTCTAAGAGAGAAAAAGCTTTGGGATGCTCTGTCCTATTTCATTCTGATTTACCTATACCCATTCTTGATTTCTTCTCTTCTGACATAATTAAGGAAGGATGACTTCACCTCTTAAGGTCCATTTCTTCACGCAAACTCTGAATCCCATCCTCATCTCTGTTACCTCCATGTTCTCATTCCATAAACTGCCCTGCTCCTATCTGGCTTCTCCAATTTCTTTGTATCAATAAGATTTGGGCCAGAAAAACAGAAACCACTTTAGGTATTGCAAGCACTGAGCGAGATATTACAGGGAATTGGAGGTTCACAAAACTATTGGAAGGACTGGGGGTGGGCCCTTAATACATTTCTGTTGTTTGAATTAATGAATTAAATTCATTGAGTACTTACTATGTGCCCATGCATTGGGCACAGCAGTTATATACTTCATTTAATTTGTACAGAAACCATGCAAAAATAGGTACTATCCTAGACTCATTTTGTTGAGGTTTAGAGAAATACAGGTTTCTATCATCACACTGTTAGTAAGTGCTGGGCTAGCGCTCAGACCTAGATAGTGCCTCCACACAAAGATCTCTCTGCCCATAAAGTGCCAATGTTGGAGGGTGACCTTTTACTGAGGAGCAGGGTGGTTGAATATTAACCTACGTCCTGCATTTTCAGTGGACCAGTGTCTGATCCTGTGACTTGGAAATTTGTAACTAAGTATTGTGTTCTTAGCAAAACCATATGGCTGATCTCTGAGCCTTTTGGCCCTACAAGATCTTAGTTTCATAGTTTCAACATCAACTCTGTGCCATAGACATCATCTCAGCCACGTTGATGTCAAAAAGCAGCTTCAGAAGCGTGAAGTATATTGACTTAAGGGTGTGCGTTGGTTCCCCACCCCATGCCTGGCAACACAGTTTTACTATTTACCTAGGCCCTGAGGTCATCCAGGGGATTTTTTTTTAATGGAAAATGGGGACCAGGGAGGGAAGGTATACAATATGTATTTAAAAAAATAAAGGTATGATGAAGACAAGATTCAGCGTAACGACCATTTCAGATGAGAAACGTCATGGGAACAGAATTGGGGGAGCACATAGGTAGATGTAATTTGTCTAAGATCCATGAGGACCAAAAGCACAGTGCAAGTAAACAAGGATCGAGACTCCAGCAGCTGCAGATGACACTGAGCTGCACAGGTCTTCTGGAGCATTGTGAATATTAAACTTCATACTGTCAGGACAAATTCCCGACTAGAAATCTGAAGGGACAATTTAAGAAAATTCAAGTTCCCCAGAATGAATTTGCTGTTTTCAGCAATGACACATCACCAGAGTATTCAAGAAGTCCAGCAATTACTGAGTTAGAGGACATAACCCGCATTGTTGCTCGGAGTTAATCTTCGAGGCTAAATATGCATTTACATCATTATGTTCTGAAATGCAGCCAGAAAGCGCCCAGGAGCTCACTGTGCTGACCCAGTCAGTCTGAAAGGAACCACATCTTGTAAGGGCTGAACTGCAGGCTGAACTTCTGTTTGATTGGCATTGGTTCCCATCCTGCCAGCAGGCACACAATTCCCTGTTGTGCCCGCTGTCTGCGCTTCACCTTGCCTACGGGGCAGGAGTGGTTTGATATGACCTCTTTGAAGACTCAATGCTGTGTCCCGCCCTGTTGTTAGAGGGGCTGGCAAGCCTAGATGCTGCCGGTGTGGTGATGGCGGGGCCCTCCTCTGCCTTTGGCTGCATCCCGTCACAGCTAGTAGGTCACCCATCCTAATGGCAGCTTAATAAGCATATCATTCTGACGGCGTTTCTGACGGCGGATGACAATGTTTGATTCTGGCGTGGAGATCCGAGCTCTGAAAGGAGTTCATAGAGAAGTGAACAAAGTAAAATAGAGCGATTTCCCTTTCTTATTAAATTGCCTTTCATTTAGGACATGATTTGTTTAAGTACTGCCAATCAAGTAGTTTATTATTTTTTAAGGAGGAAATACTATTTTGTGAATCTATTATATAAAATGTTTCAAAATACAAAGTGAGCATAGAAAAAGTAAAATTCTCAATGTTCCGTGACAATCACGATGATTCGTTTTTTAACTCTTTTCCTCTTAAGTTTATTTTTTTGTTGTTGACCGTATTACAGATGTCCCTTACTTCCCCACCACTTTCCCCTTCCACTCAACCCAGGCCTTCACCATACTACTGTCTCTGTCCATGGACTATGCATACATGTATAGTTTTATAAGTATTTTTTGACCTGGGCACATAAATAAATCTATTTATAACACAAATTATTATCATACTATACATACTTCTAGTATCTGGTATTTTCCTACTTCATATAGTGCAACCATTTTCTACCTTCATATTCTTCTCTTCCCTTTTTTTTTTTGGTTACATGGAATTCCGTGATGTGGATGGGTGTAAATATTGATGGGGCTTTTCATTCATGGGTGGGAAGGTGCTGGGTATTAGGGCTGGAAGATGCAGTCTTAAATTTTAGCTCTTTCAGGGCCTCAATTTCCTCAACTCATGAAAGTTAAGTGAGCTTCTGTGATGCACAGAGCAGGGTATGACAGAAAAGCATTCTTTAAAACATTAAAAAAATTATATATGACAAAACTTTTCAATTACAGCTGACGTACAATGTTTTATTAGTTTTAGGTAGACAGCATAGTGATTCCTGATTCTATAACTTACAAAGTGATCCCCACAATAAGACTCTTGTGTAAGGTGTCTTTAGGAGGGATGTGGTAACGCTTCACAGATAGGCCATAACACTAGAGTTTGTCTTAATGGCTGGTCTTAAAAGTAGAAAAACAAACCAATCAAACATCACAATCCAAGTTACAGGAAAACTTGATTCCCACAATACCTCATAAAACAGCTCTTAAAGTTGAGGTGACAACCAAACTTTCAAAGACCGAGCATGCTCTTTACGGCTTTGCTTGCTCTTCGATAAGGAAGTGAAGTTCCCATTTTAGATGTGGCCGGGGCTCTGATCGTCAAACAAAATCACTGATGGGCTTTGACACTGGGTAGGAATTCAGGGGAGCCTCTCAGGTTTCAGGAAGTAATATATTGGTGAATGTTAATTGTTAACAGTTCCTGGCTGGTATGGCTCAGCGGTCTATCTATGAGCCAGGAGGTCAAAGGTTTGATTCCTGGTCAGGGCACATGCCTGGGCTGTGGGCTCGATTCCCAATGTGGGGCGTGCAGGAAGCAGCCAATCAATGATTTTCTCTCATTGCTGATGTTTCTGTCTTTCACTCCTTCTCCCTTGCTCTCTGAAATCAATAAAAATGTATTAAAAATAAATAAATAAATAAAATATGGGAAGAGGGACTCACCACTCAAACCACTGAAATCATGAGCTGGGAGTTCCCACTATCCCCAGTTCCAAAACCCAACTCCTTGCTTTCCTATGACAACAGAAAGCCCAGGTTAGACACACTGCTCCCCAGAACAGCAGCCTTTGACCATGTCCTATTGTTCCAGGGCGTTTGCCTAATGTTCTGACCACAGAGTAGGGCTGGCAAGAAATCGTGCTCTCTTTCCTCCAGGGTGCAGAGTTTTAGGTTCCGTGCTGCTCATGAGCCAGGCGGAGGCAGGGCTTATCTACAACAAAGGAGAAGACTTGGAACTCTTTGCATTGCCACTCAGACTACAGTTAGTCAGTGCACCATTTTTTTTTTTAAATGATAACAAGAAACTCTTGTAAGGAATAGACATATGTTGATTTTTGTTGCAGGGAAAGATGATTTTAGGAGTACGTTACAAACCTTCAACTTGGAGAAGATGAACTTGAAGGCTTCTGCCTCTGTATGGGGACAAGGATGTTTTCCCCTTTCTTTTAGAAAGAAGTCCCGGGGAATTGTTAGACGATGTGGGAAAACATTGTGACAACATGCTTGTTTACGTTGGTGGGGGTGGGGTGGGGAGGGCCTGGTTTTGTTTGCATAGCTTGTTGCTTCTGCCTCCTTTTCATGGTTGGTGGTTCCCCGACAGCTCAGATTCCTCTGCTGACATCTGTTATAATGAGAGGTCTGACGGGAATAGATTTGCAAGATGATGGACTCACAATGGGACGGGAGCCGGTCCCCAAACTTTCCTGGAGATAAGCAGATGGGGTCTGAAAACAGAGCATCTGAACTGATTAGGTTGAGGGGAACGCATTTATTCAGGGCACACTGAAGGGCTATTCTGCTCCTACCCCCGACCCCACCCCAACTGGTCTCCCTGCCCCTTCCCCCCTCGCCTTCCCCCAGTGCAGAAGTAGGGTCTCCGATGCTTCCTTTTGGGGCCCCCTGAGCACTTGCCCGGAGACAGGCCTTTCCAGTTCCAAAAGCAGAAGCATGCTGGGTACTTACCTTGTGCCAACTGCCCGAACAACAGAGAGAAGCCACCCCTCATGCCTCATAAAGAGACGCTGGGGCAACACATGGGGCTTTCCCACTCGCCACAAATGATGGCTGTTTGTGCTAGTTAACCTTTTCCAAGCCTGGGTCAGCTCCTGCTGGGAGGCAGGGCGATCCGGAGGGAGTGAAAGCCTGGCAGAGCCCAGAGCCGCCAGCACGCCCTGGCCCCCAGCACACGTCACTGCCTTTGCAGAATACTAAGCGATGCACGTCCCACTCTTCAAAAGTCAGCCAGGCTCCATGTGCTGGTGACAGTTCAGATTCCAGGAGAGAATGGTCTCAACCTCCGGGAAACTCTGCAAACACTTCCTAACTTTTCTTTCCTGGTGAGGTTCACTTTCTCTTTTCTGAGGAACCTCCGAACAGGGATTTAGTTTGGAATTTTCCGCTCCAGGCTTCATTATTTTCAGTATCCCCACTAGTTCCACTAGTATAAAGAGACGTCTTTGTATTTTTAAAGCCTAAAGCCAAGTCAGTAATACATCTTAATAACCTGTGCCTTAAGCATGTTGATTGCAGCAAAACGAAGACAGGGAGATAGTAAGAAATACATCCCTGAGACTCATTCTATGGCTCTCTGGGGGCAATTTTGACAGTGTCAGAGGGGTCATGCTATCTAATGAAGTATGATGAAGGCGGGTGACCATAAAGGGAAATTTTGAAAATGGCTTTTCAGAGGGGAAAACCCAGAAGTTTAAAAGGGATGGGAATTCAACACTGATGTGGAAGACTAGTTTTGCCTCATCATTGAAATAGACACACATCACAAAAGGAATCAGATTTTTGCTAATTGCAGGTTGAAGTGATCAGGGGAAATACATTTATTACAGCTATCAGGGTCTGAGAACAGAACTCATACTCTCTTGTTCACGCCAGGAAAACCCAACACTCTGTAGAGCTCAGATTCTCAAATCTCCCATCCCTGTCTATCTCCTGCTGCCAGAGCTGTGGGTCTTGTGCTAACTCAGCACAATCTATTTATAAGGAGGTATTGTTACAGTGGGGTGTTTACCTGGCAACCAATACCTGAGACTGGAGAAGGAGCTGAGGCACAGTAGACATAGTTCATGAATCATGAGAGCAGGCAGCAGTGAGGTGCTGCAACCCTGAGCCACCACAGCATTTGATGAACGGATCAACAAAATCCAACAGCTCAACGATTACATTCTGAGGAAACCTACCCTTGCTTATCAAAAGGAATTATAGGAAAGCCACTGGAACCTAATGTTTGTCGCTATTAATTGTGGTAAAGAGAAGAATGAAATAGTGGATACAAGGGTTGGAATCTCGATCTATTTTTCATTGGGATTGCTAGAACGAGATGTATGTAAGGGGTAGGAATCAGCTATTTTAGGTTGTGTCCTTAATGTAAGCACTTAGGTGCTTGAAGAAAAGGCTTTTATTAGTTTTTATAAGATCGCTAGAGGCCCAATGCATGAAATTCACGCAAGAGTAGGCCTTCCTTCCCCCGGCTGCCGGCACCGGCTTCCCTCTGGCATCTGGGACCCAGGCTTCCCTTGCAGCCCTGGCTTCATCTGGAAGGTCGTCTGGAAGGACATTTGGTCTAATTAGCATATTATGCTTTTATTATTATAGATGGGGCAAAATATGAAATTCAGTTTGCATTGGTGCTTTTTAATAGGTACATAGTCTCATAATCCTTAGAAAACATTAAATGGTAGAAAGAAGATTGAGTCCCCAAAATTTGAGCTTTGGCTTTACCACTCATTGGCTGTGTGGCTTTGAGCACCTTTCTTAGCTTCTTTGAGTGTTGGTGCTGTGGACTGAATGCTGTGTCCCCCTAAAATTCATATGTTAAAAACTGAACCCTCAATGTGATGGCATTAGGACTTGGGGCCTTTGTATAGTAACTAGGTCATGAGGGTGGAGCCTTTATAAATTAGATTAGTGCCCCTATAAGGAGAAACATGAGAGATATGATCCCTTCTTCTACCTTGTGAGGATGCAGCAAGATGGTGGCAGTTGCAAGCAAGGAAGCTAGAGGAACTTAAATATATTTTTAAAGCAAGCTATGGTTTATTCTGCCTGAGAATTGTATTATTTATTCTCAAAGGTAGCTTGGTAATTTTGTTGAGAATTAAAATATGTACAATTGAAAGTTCTGTATCGTTGAAAGATGAAGCATGCTAGGATGGCTGGTTTCTTGCAGCTAGCATAGTTGTTTGAGGGACAAGTCTCTGTGACAGACTGCCAGGGCCACAGCCCCACCTGTGCTTCTTACTGGCTATATAATTTTGCAAAATTATTTCATTACTTGATGTTTGTTTCCTCATTTGTAAAGTGGCAACAAAAATAACACTTTCCTGATGGTTTTGCTATGAAGCTAAACTGAGTTAATATACACAAAGTCCATAGGTCAGTGCCAAGCTTGATCTGTCACCATCATCGTCATCACACTGGGATGAACATCCTTGGTTCCAATCTCTGCATGCATTAAGATGAGTTCTAGAAGAGTGGAATTGCTGGGTCAAAGGGCATTTGCTACACTACTTATTTATGACTTGAGAATTCCATATAATAGTTAATTTTGCATCTGGTTCAGGTGTAGTTTGTGATTAGCATCCCTTGGACTCAGGAGAAGGCAATCCTGATCAAAACCAGATCCAGGTACTGTGATGCTGAACTGCCCTTGAGACTGTGGCATCCCAAGTGCCACTGAAAATATTTCCTGGAGATGTCCTGTGACTGTCTGGGCACTAGGTTCACTCACATCCCGTCTGTTGATGGATCTGGAAACGAAACAACTTCTGTTCTTTCTTCCCCCAAAGAGCAATTCATCACAATACACCCTGCCAGGAAATAGGCTGGGCCATTGTGACAGATAAAGGTACTTAGCTAAGCATACATTTCAAATAAATAAAAATTGACCTGGTCTAGTCTTATTGTGTTATTGGGCTGCCAGTCATTCTGATAAGTGGCAAGGTTGATGGCTGCCTTGGTTTTCTGGGCTTGTTCACTGATAGTGTTTAAGGGAGGACTTGCCCAGGTTTAGCTGTCACTTAGTGTGACTGCATGAGGGACGCATACCTCCCTGGTTTTGGAACAAAAGGGACACATTTGGAAGATACAACCATCCAGTTCTCTCTTGCTTCTACTTGGTGCCTCAAGCAAGCATGATGGGGCCCTGTTTTTGATTCCACTCTGGAGACCTAAGCTCTTCTTCCAGGCAAAGGAAGAAATTGGGGTGGTTGGAGAGACTCCAATCACTGGGTTTGTTTCTGCTTTCACCATTCTTTGTAGGTGAGTGAAAGGCCAGAGAACAAACAGATGATAAAAGAGCAAGAAATCCTTGAAAAAGGATAGTCAGGATGGTTCCTAGGGTCTGCAAAAAAAAAAAAAAAAAAAAAAAAAAAAAAAAAAAAAAAAAAAAAAAAAAAAAAGCTAAGAAAGAAGGTCAGATTCTGTTACACTTTAAACCTACCGTATTTTCCGGCATATAAGACAACTGGGCATATAAGATGACCCCCAACTTTTGAGAAGATTTTCCTGGGTTAAAAAGTTGTCTTATACACCAGAAAATACAGTACTTAAACTGAACAGAAAGACAGAATAATGGCATTAAATTGGCAGAGGGAAAATGTTTTGAGGAGCAGGGGTTAGGTAACGACATTGTTTACCTGAAGTATACAGCACAAGCCATGTCCCCAAATGTGCCTGTTCAGTGAGTGGATGAATGAATGAACGATGGTGGCAATGAGGTCTCATAGGCCTGGATTTTGATCTTAGCCTTGTCACTTATTACTTCGGGGGTTTAGGCAAGTCCCTTACACAAGCTGAATCTGTTTTCTTACCCTTGAAATGAGACTAATAATACTTCCTCACAGGGTTGTTGAAAGGTTTAAGATAATATATGTAGGCACTCAATGCTAGAAGCTATTATTATTTTATATTAATATAACTTAAAATAGGGAGTTGTCAAACTCTTGGAATATGAGCATACTTTATAATGTTAAAGTAATTTGCAGATACCCCTCTGGTTGGATGTATATTATTGTCAGAGAAAGTGCATACTGCAGTGGTTCTCAACCTGTCGGTCTCGACCCCTTTGGCAGTCAAACAACCCTTTCACAGGGGTCGCCTAAGACCATTCTGCATATCAGATATTTACATTATGACTCATAACAGTAGCAAAATTACAGTTATGAAGTAGCAACGAAAATAATTTTATGATTGGGGATCACAACATGAGGAACTGTTTTAAAAGACCAGAAGGTTGAGAACCACTGGCCTACTGGCTGGAATCAGTAACATATTTTGAATAAATTTCTATTCAATTAATCACAACACATCTACATACATAGGTAGCCAAGTGAAAATGAGAAGACATTTATTCTTTCTGCAGACAAGGCATGGTGCTTATATAAATTACTAGAGACCCAGTGCACAAAAATTTGTGCACAGCCCAGCCTATGTCCTCTCGCAGTCTGGGACCCTTCAGGGGATGTCCACCTGGCATGCCTGGCCAGCCTGGGTGAGGGACTGATGGCTGTTTACAGGCTAGCCAAGACCCCCAGTGGGAACCCTCACCCATGGGGGTGTTGTCAGCCTGGTTAAGGGACTGAGGGCCATTTTCAGTCTGCCCACAGCTCCCATTGACCCAATGTTCCAGTGAGGCTGGCTGGAATCAGGTTTCTGGGGTTTATTTATCTTCTATAATTAAAACTTTGTTGCCTTGAGCAGAGGCCATAGCCAGCCTAGGCAGGCAGTTTCCTCCATTGCTGGTGCAATGGAAGCCTCCTGCTTGTTCTAGCTCTGTGGCCGCCGGCTGCCATTTTGGCTGGGTTAATTTGCATATAGTTGCTCTGATTGGCTGATGGGCATGGCTTAGGTGTAACAGAGTAAGGGTCAATTTGCATATTACTCTTTTATTGGATTAGATTATAAGCTTTTACAAAAGCCCCACAGACCCCCAGGTGACTGGGAGCCACCATCTGAAAAGACTGAACTCTAACTGTAGGCAGGCCATCTTTAGAACAGAGGATTAATTTATCTTGCTTTGGATACTATGCTAAGTTGGATGTAGATGGCCTCCTTCAGGCTAACACCTTACAGAATTGGTACTGTTGTATTCTTTGGGACCGATAGGTTTGTGCTTTTCTAGACACAAGAGCCTGCTAGTTGCTGTCTCCTTTCATAATTCCCCTAACAATCAAACTTGTTTTTAAGCTGACCTGTTGAGATTTGAAGGGTGGTCTTTGTGGATGTTTGTCACCCTGTGAACTTTCTAACCAAAACCTTTATAAACTTGTATTTTATCAGAGCCTGAGATAAAAGTTTTTTATTTTGGGAAGTAATCTCAGGGTGTGTGGGAGGTAGTGGCTACACGGAATGGAACTGAGAAGGATTGAAAGCCAGTTGAAAGGTGTATTATTAGCTGGTTATTGTTGAGGGCAACTGGGATGCAATTCTCTTGGGGACCTTTTAAGGGCTGGGTAGAATATACCTTAAAATTGTCCCCTGAGACATGAACAAGTGGACACTTTTTTCACCAGCTCCCATCTTCCCATCTTATGATGGTCAATCGTTGTCCTGTGGGGTGTTTATGACGTTTTCCTTCTAGGTTTGCACATGCATGAAAATAATTGGATGGGGCTGTGATGGAGAAAGGTAAGAGATGTGGGTAAAGCTAAGGTACAAGATTGTCAGATAATTCCCGGGTATAGCTGGTGCCACAGTGAGGTTTGGTCAAAAAGGTAAGCTAAGAAAATGGGAAGTATAACAAAAGAGGTGCCCAGCTAATGATATGAAGCATAACCAAGAGGGAAATAGAACCAAGGACAGGGCTGGTCCCTTCATCAGCATCTATTGAGTACAGTCTCTGTACCACGTATTGTGTTTGCTGCTGAAGGCTAGAGGTTTAATGGATCACTGTGTGTGCCATAGCTAACAACCTATAGTACATTGAAAAGCATGACATGACAAATAAAGGAGGAGTTTACTGCCTAGTAGGGAAGATAGGTGAGCACTGTACTAGCAGATGGAAGCATACAATCTTTTCTCTGGGGAGGGAGTGACTTATTCTGTCTTTAGTTCTAGGAGGAAGGCTCCATGGAGAAAGCAATCAATCATCAAACTGGGTCTTGAGAAAGAATAGAAGTCCACCAGGTAGTAACCAGGGATGAAGGGCATTTGCACAGGACAGAGAAAGATGAAAAGCGTTTGCTCAAACGTTCTCCTTCTGTTATCATGTCATCACTGTGTAGGAATGGACTGATTGGACAGCCTAGTCCAGGTGCACTTGTCTGACTGCTGTCCTCATCTTCCTTGGTAGTTCTTCTAATAGTCCTGTGGTCGATTGGTTCTCTTTCCAGGGTTTCTTACATGGATTGTGCCTGTGGTCATGCAAGAACATGTCCTCTCTATTAAGTCATGCAAGAACATGTCCTCTCTGTTAAATCTTGCAGTTATTAGTTGGCGTTCAACTGATAAGTATGTTTTCTTAATGCTTTTGTCATTTGTTTACCCTCCCATTGTACAGCCCTCTGTTTCTTCAGATAAAGCCTCTCTATTTATAAAAATGCTACTTGAACTTGAACATGTATCGGATGGTCAATTTTGCTCCCATCGGGCTTCCCTCTTAAATTCTTTGTATATGAAATATTTGTTTTAGTCTCTCTTTGAGAAAATGTCAATTTGTATAGAAACAAAAACAAATTTCCATCTCTTCCAGCTTTCTGTTTGTTCTTAAACATCAAGAGAAAAATATCAAATGGTAACGGCTTCTTTGAATGATTGCCTATCCATAGGATGGTTATATTATGTCTTTTAATTATGATGACAAAATATTAAATAGCTCATCAAATTATAAATTTCTTATGTTTTCAGGTCTTCTATTAAGGTTTTATTGCAGTATTTTTTTTTTTAAAGTTTCACCGGCTTTTGTTAAAACAAGTTTCCAAAGACCAATTGTACTATATTGTATCTCTATAACTAAGCGAAAAGCTCAACCCAACACACGCATATACTTCCACATATCTTATACATGATGTTAACTAGAGCACAAACATAACATATTATTTAATTTTTCTCTGAATGAAATCAGCAGTGAGCTAAAAATCCTAAAAGCATTTTTATTTTTCAAATAAAATGGAAACAGCTCTTTTCTCTTAAAAAAATTATGATTTCATTGTGCATAAAATATCACATATGATAACTTGCAACTTGCTTTCTTGCTTCAAGGCTACATTTCTTTTGACTAAATACAGTTTGCATTTACAACTTAGTGCATCATTAGAAAGCAGGCAGTTTGAAAACATAATATGTGTAGTTCACACTTTTTTTTTTTGGAACCACCCCTTCTGTAGCAGCGAAAGGCCTTGATTTGCACTTCACTGATGAGGGGCCAAAGCACTGAGGGATTTAGCTTTTCAAGCTCAGATTCAACTCCAATGTGCTGGAATGGAATACAAAGTACAGCTCTGCATTCATTATCACTTAATTATACAACTAGTTGGGCTTTCAAAGGCATTTTCCTCCCCAAAGCAAAATCCGTGCCAGGTACTTCTGTTTCCCTGGAATGACATTTTCGTGTTAAAAAAATGAAGTCTTCTTCCTGTTGCAAATTTAGGCATATTTTTATGTCAATACCCCTTCCCCCACAATGCTCCATTTGAGAGTATAGGCCACTATTCATCCCCCCCCCAAAAAAAAGTTGTTCTTAAATATAAAACAGCATCCTTAGTCCTTTGCCTTTCAAAGAATTAGCCGAAGAGGAAAATAATCAAACTCAGTTCGTGCTCCTCTGATTTCATATTTATGGCAAGTTTAAGTGTCATTAACATAGAAACTAAGAACAATGAATCTTTACATTCCCTAGACTAGGGGTTTTCAACCTCGGCATGTTGATGTTTGGGGCTGGAGAGTTCTTTGTTGTGGGGCTGTCTTGTGCATTATAGATGTTTAGCAGCCTCCCTGGCCTCCATCCACAGATGCTGGTCGCACTTTCTCCTCCCCTTCTTCTTCCCCGCCAGTTGTGACAACCCAAAAGCTCTCTCCAGACATTGCCAAATGTCTCCTGGGGGGCAAAATGGCCCCTGGTGGATAACCCCTGGTCTAGAAGTATGAGGGATGAAAATAGTAACTATTTACATGCTGTGGTTTTGAACTCTTTCTCTCCATGTGCATTTGGGAATTGTTTTTCAATATCCAGTTCTGCACTTCGGAGCATATCATAGACTTCTATCACACTATTTGCATTTAGAGATGTTCTATTACTCATTTCTAAAAGCATGTGTAGAATTTCCCAGGGATACTGTCCCTCAGCTTCGGTTTTTGTTTCCCCAATTCCTACCTGTTTTCTATACAGCAACTAGAATGGACCTTGAAGTGACATCAGATCACATCTCTACTCTTTTCAAAATCCTTCAGTGGCCACCACCTCACTCAGAGTCAAGGTCAAGTCCTTACAATTCCTAGTGGGCCCTGTAGGATCTGGCCTCCCTCTTAGCTCAGACTCAGCCTCACTTTAGCCCAGCCACACTGGCTCCTTGGCTGTTCTTTGGCCCTGCCCCGTGCACTCTCCCACCCTGAGCTTTGGTGTTTGTACTGCTGCTCTGCTTGGAACACCTTTCCCTCAGAGCTGCTCACACCCCGGCTCTCACACCTCTGGTTCCTGCTCAGATGAGAGGCCTCTATCAACCCATCCTCCACTTTTAAAAAATATTTATTTTATTAATTTTTTACAGAAAGGAAGAGAAAGGGATAGAGAGTTAGAAATATTGATGAGAGAGAAGCATCGATCAGCTGCCTGCTGCAGACTCCCCCGGTGGGGATGTGCGTGCAACCAAGGTACATGCCCTTGACAGGAATCGAACTTGGGACCCTTCAGTCCACAGGCCAATGCTCTATCCACTGAGCCACACTGGTCAGGGCGTACTATCCATTCTTCACTTCTTATGCCCTCACCCTGCTTTATTTTTCTTCAAAACACACGTCACCACGTGGCACAGGACTTGTTTGTTTTCTGCTCCCCTCCCCTGGAAAGCGATCATCAAAGGCAGACACTGCCTCTTGCTCAGCGTGTGTCCCTGTGTTTCGCACTGACTCTTGGGCATGCATTTGATGCTCAATAAATATCTGTTAAAGAATCAAATATTTCTGCTAATACATTTAATTCAAATGGGCTTTAATTTCTCCCTAAATTAGAGTGTTTCAGATCCAGAAATGGACCATAATCCTTCCTTAAAGACCCCCCATTTCCTAATCTTAGGGTAAAACCATTTTTCTTTTCAAACAAAAAACAAATACAAAAAAAAAAATTGCATGATTGGAGCATAGGTAGGTAAGGTTGAAAACTGCTGAATGGCAGAGGGGGGAAGATGGCATGAGGTCTCCCTGGTGTAAAAAGATCATTAGGCATTTACTGCTATGCTGAGCGCTTCACTAGCATCATCTCTTTCTAATAATAGATGGGCTGGGTGTGACTAGAATCCCAATCACCTATTGACTGTGTAACCTTGAGCAAGTCACTTAATATCCTTATGCCTCAGTTTGCCTAACCTATAAAATGGGGAAAATAATAGTAGCTACCTCAAAGAGTTCCTGTAAGGTTGACTAAACTTTTGCATGTAAAACATTCAGAACACTTAAGAGCTACATACCTGGCACATAAGGATTTATAAATATTTGCTATTATTATTTCTTAAATGATTATCTTTTTACAGATGAAGGAATTGACACTTAGAGAGGTCATATAATTTACAGAAGGTCATGCAGTGGGCAAGTGGCCAAGCCAGGGCTTGACACCACTGTCTCTGTGTCCAATGCTTAGGTTATTGGCCCTTTTGATTATGTTGCCCTAAAAAAACTTACAGTGCAGAAGGGAAGATAGATAGTTTTATAAGTAATTATAATTTCCAGTGAAAAAAAAAAGGACCTATGAGAGATTCTCTTCAGATCAAGACATGAAAGACATTTCAGAGAAAGAGTAACATTTCTTCCTAGTAGTGTTGTAGATTATTGCAATATTGTCAGTGTTACATCGATTGAATTATATTTCCAGTTATTGGATGTGGGCTTTCAAATTGGCTTGGGACATTTTTTTCCCTATTGAAGTGTGAAATTTGGAAACATACCATGGAAATGACATCACCAATGGTTTTCAAATTTGCTACAACAAACTCAAAAGCTTGCAAAGCTGCTGGGAAATAATTTCTCCATGATTCCCATGTTCACCCTGGCAGGAAAGCAATCCTTCAACTCACAAGACTTATTAAATTTTGCTGATCTGTGGCAACTTTCCATTTCTTTTCTTTTAGTCATTGTTTTTCATAAGCATAAAGATTTTAATCTTATAATTTTTTATGACATTAGTCATTTTCCTAATGATTCGATTATCCAACTTTATTTTTAACTTGGGTCTGTATATCTTTTTTCACCCCATTAGTTTTTGAGTTCACCCCTAGGTGTCTAGCCTTCACTTCATCCTTTCACTAATATTATACTAACTAGGGGCCCGGTGCACAAAAATTTGTGCACTTGGGGAGTGGGGGCCCCTCAGCCCGGCCTGTGCCCTCTTGCAGTCTGGGACACCTTGGGGGGGATGTCCACCTGCTGGCATGCCTGGCCAGCCTGGGTGAGGGGCTGAGAGCCATTTTCAGGCTGCCCACAGCCCCTTCAGGGTTCGTGCACTGGGGGGTGGGAAG
>PVJC01029304.1:0-21964 GCA_004026665.1 Murina feae
CAGTGACACGGCACCTCCCGCTCCCCCATGTCACACCAGACAGCGACACGGCACCGCCCGCTCCCCCATGTCACACCAGACAGGGGCATGGCGTTCCTCTGTGCAGCCACGTGCTGGACACTGGTCACCGCCCGTAGGGCACAGTTGGGAGCCCCGATTTTAAGAGGACCTGGGCACTCCCTGCGTGATAGTGAGGGCAGAATCTGAGATTCGGTGCTTTCATCTGCTCCCGCTCGTCAGCAAAATACATACTTCACAGCTGATGTGCGTGAAAGATTAAAAAACAACAACCCTGAATTGGTGGTGCCTGGCTCTTCCCCACAGTCACAGGGAGTGCGTGCTGGCTCACCTAGGCGTGTCCTGAGCCAGGTCCAAGGCCGCAGCTCCTGGTCGGCACAGATCAAGGATCTCTGGTGCTGAGCTGCTGTATGGATGACCATTCCCAGGACTGAGGGCTTTACAGAGCGTCTGCTTCTCACAACCCCATTTCCAGGGGAAAACCCGAGAGACAGAAAAACACACTGAATCCCAGGACGGGAAACCTCAGCTTGTCCGCGCCCAGCGCCAGATCCCAGTGGAAGCGCTGGCCACAAGAGCACATGTCCAGGCTGTGACTCTGCCCGACTCTGCTGGGAAGCACATTTGGGGTGAAGGTGTGTGTGATGGGGGACCCCCAGCAACCATCGGTTTCCCAAGCAGAGCAGGCGGAGGCCGCAGGGACCAGACAAAGCCACTGCCTCTCGCCTCAGGCCACACAGGTGCTGTTCCAGCCCAAGGGGCACACGCATCTCTGTTCCTGCTGGGTCACATGGTCAACGAGCTGGAATCAGGGACAGAGAATTGCTGGCAGAACTTGGGATGAAGGAGAAGGTGGGCGCTGCGCCCCAAGGAGGAAAGGAAGCGCAGGCCTGGTCGTCCCGGAGTCGGGGACTCGCCCGTCTCACAGGGACTCGTCCTGTGGGAATGAGGAGGCCGTGGTGACGGCTGCGGGCTGAGCCTGGGTGACCTGGGAAGGCGCTCCTGGGACACCGTCTCGGCCAAGGCTGCATGGTTCTCCTTCCCGGGAACCTCACTGAGCAGCATTTCAGCCTGTTTCCTGCTGTGACAGATCAGCCTCCAGCGTAAAATCAGGGCATCCATCTGTGTTCACCTCGTACCCTGTTAGAAGTAAACTACAGTTCAATTGTAGCATAGTAGCAATGCAGTCATGTCGGCTGTGGGATAATGACCCCCCCACCCCCTATAAAATAGAAAATAAATAAAGACTGAGGACCACAGGGTTGTGACGCTAACACTGGTCTGTGGTCTCCATTCTAGACTCTATACTTTCCAGAAGAGGGACAGGTTTGCTGAGGGTCTCAGAGCCTTGTCCTCAGTCACTGATTTCGCCACCTGCCCAGCCACCTCTGGGGAGAGCTGTCCATCTGTCCGTCTGTCTGTCCATCCAGGTGGACGTGTCCGCACCTCTCTCCGGCTCTGCACATCACTGGACTTACTACCGTGGGTGAGGCTGCTCATGCCACGGCCGCCAGGGTCTTCATGTCGCGACCACCTCGCTCCGATGTCCCTGTGTGATTTACGTGAGGGCAAGCGGGCGTGTGCCCAGGAGTCCCTGACCCCCACCCTCACCCCTCTTGATTGAGGTCTGGCACCTGCTCCCCGTGTGGGGAGGGCCTGGGTTCCTATTCCTTCTCCAGCTTCCCCGAGCCTCCCCCTCTCCCTGGGCATCCCTGACGTCTCCCGGCCACGGAAGTGAGTTTATCTTCCCCAGTCAGCACAGGCAGATGCAAACGCTCCCCTGGCTTCCCTTTCCACGGTCACGACCAGAGGGGGGCATCCCTGCTGCTCACTGGAAGCTGGGCCTGGTGTTGCTGAAACCAGGGGCCTCGTTTCAGGGAGCTGGAACGTAAGTGACAACTGACTGTGACACCACAACCGCGAGAGCCGAACTCACCAGCGCCTGCTCTTCACACCGTCTGCTCTCCCAGCTCGGCTCTCAGCAACGGAGCAGCTGGCGTCCGACTGGGGCCGGTGCAGGCACCACCGAGCTGGAGTTCCTGCGAGGGAGTCAGGCGTCTCCGGGAGCCCCGAGGCAACGGGGTCCCATTCACCCTGCGAGTTGTGAAACGGAGCTTCCACAGGAGCAGGAACTGTGCACCGCCCCTGGCAGGTGTGAAAACACTGACGTGGAAATGGCAAGTGTTTCACGTCCCGCCCCCCCCCCCCCCCCCCCCCCCCCCCCCCCGCGAGCCTGAGAGATCCAAGGGGGCTGAGAGCCGGTTACCAGATGACTGACACTGGGGAGCACCGGCCTGCATCTCTGGGGGCCTGGAGGGTCTCGTGCTTCCCTTTGAGGCGCAGTTACTGCCTTGCCCTTTATGTAGAGAAAGACAAAATGACATTGGAACTCTGAATTTGTGTGAAAAAAGGCAGGCCTTATCTGACAGCCCATTGCGCACTGCCCTCCAACTCCAGTTCCTTTGTGTGAGTCTCAGATTAACCTCTGAATAGTGAGACCCAGAATTCGCTGACATATCCATGAAGTCAGCCTGCCACTTACTCGATGTCTAGAGTGAGGCGCGCATCCACTTAGCCCCCTCGCTGCCCCCACTCGCTGCTCTGTGTTCATGCGCGATTCCCTGTCACCCTGGCCTCCTCCGGTCCTGGTGACAATGCCAGTCGCAGGCTGAGCTACACGTGGCACTCACTCTACTCGCCACCATCCGATGCTCTGCTTCCTCCCACGCCCCGAGTCCATGGCATCTGGTCTGAATTTGAGGCTGCGTGATGGGCAGGTAACTGTGATCCGACAGCCAAGACACTTGACCGACCAGTGAAGTATTCCGCAATCCAGGACACTGATTTAGGTGAGGAGTCTTAGCCTTAAAAATAAACTCAGAATAAAACAGCTCAGGAAGTGGGAACGCGCCAGGACCCCAGCGAATAAAAACAAACGAGTTGAATTTTCAATCTGGGGAACACAGCAGTCTCCTCGAGTTTGATTGTGTGGGAATAGCGTTTGTGAAAGGGGAGACGACTTAATGCTATTGTACGGCAAGCTCTTCGCTCTGAAGAAAGGGGGGACTCAGGACACCAAGTAAATGGCTCTTGATTTCCCAGCCAGTCCCCTCCCACCAGCAGGCGGCTGGCAGCCCCACCTTCTCCACCTGCAGCTGGCGGTCACTCTGCAGCAGTGGCCACCCTTGCACTGCACGTCACAGGTGCTCACACAGTGTGTCCTCCGTGCCCAGGTAGGAGAACCTCACGTACGTGTGACCTAAAAGGAGACACAGGCATATTTTAGATTCTGCTTTTCTAAGTTTATTCTTACTCCACGGGTAATTATTTAAAACCCATCTGCAGATTATTGAAATAAAGCTAAACTACACAAATGGCAGAGGAAATCTAATGAGACATTTGCATATGAGGTATAAGCCCAGGTAAACGTTTCAAGCTAGATATTCTTGTGGCCTAGCATTGACAGAGTATCCTATACAATAAAAGCCTAATATGCTAAGTGTCCAGTTATCCAGTTGGCCATTCAACCAATCAAAGTGTAATATGCTAATGATATGCTAAGGCCACTCAACTGCTCGCTATGGCATGCACTGACCACCAGGGGGCAGATCAGTCACTATAACAGGCACTGACTAACAGGGGCAGATGCTCCGCCAGTAGGTTAGCTTGCTGCTGGGGTCTGGCTGATAGAAACTGAGCAAGATGGGCCAGACACACCCTGGAGCCCTCCCACAGTCCCTCCCAGTCTGCCCAACCTCCCATGTCCTTCCCCAGCCCCAGTCGTGCACTGGTGGGGTCTCTCCGCCTGGCCTGTGTCCTTTCACAATCTGGGACCCCTTGGGGGATGTTGGAGAGCTGGTTTCAGCCCAAAGGTGGAACGGCCGGTCACTATGACATGCACTGACCACCAGGGGGCAGACATGCAACTCACAAGCTTCCCCCTGGTGGTCAGTGCACTCTCACAGGGGGAGAGCCACTCAACCAGAAGCCGGGCTCACAGCTGGCAAGCTCAGCAGTGGTGGCGGGAGCCTCTCCAGCCCCCACAACAGTACTAAGGATGTCCGACTGATGGCTTAGGCCCACTCTCACAGGCCGGACTGAGGGACCCCCCAAAGTGAATGAATGTCATGCACTGGGCCTCTAGTATAACATAAAGCAATAAAGACTTCTAATGAGAACTGTCACTCCTTTTCCTTCGTGAGCATTAGACATTTTGGTCATGGTATAGATACTTGTTTTGTGTTACTAATTTGGACATACAGAAGTCAACTCAAAAACATAATGCCTCACCCTGGCCAGTGTGGCTCAGTTGGTTGAGCATAATCCCATGCACCAAAAGTTGCCAGTTGGATTCCCAGTCAGGGCATGTATCCAAGTTGTGGGTTCTATACCTGGTCAGGGGGTGCAGGAGGCAATCAATCAATGTCTCTCTCTCTCTCTCTCTCTCTCTCTCTTTCTCCTTCTCTCTCTCTCTCCTTGATATCAATTAAAAAAATGCCCACAGGAATCCATATCTATACCTTCATCATTATCTGCACCTCAATGATTATTTTAGTGAAAGTTATGAGCATTAGTGCCTGCAAGATACCATTTGAAAACTGAAGTCTCCAATCAAAATTTTTAAAATATATTTTATTGATTTTTACAGAGAGGAAGGGAGAGGGATAGAGAGTAGAAACATCGGTGAGAGAGAAACATTGATCAGCTGCCTCCTGCACACCTCCTACTGGGGACGTGCCCGCAACCAAGGTACATGCCCTTGACCAGAATCGAACCTGGGACCCTTCAGTCCGCAGGCCGACGCTCTATCCACTGAGCCAAACCAATCAGGGTTTCATTCAAACTTTTAAACCTGAAACATACACATTCTCTCATCCCCATTGTGTCAACGAGTAAGAGTGAAATCGCATTTCCTAACCATCCCCGGGTCACACGCAGGCCCGTGGAAACCTGGGCAGAATTGCCCTGACTATAGTGTGTTCCCTGGGCCTCCGTGTCACAGAGGGAAACCCCTTGCGTGGCGCAGTCAGATAGGGAACGTCATTCACGGCGAATGCACACCTCACGGGTGTGTCCCACAGCACAGTGTCGAGAAGAGCGTAGAGATGAAAGAAAACTGGCAGCCTGATCTTGTCCCATAAAAGTCAGACATGGGCCAGCGTGTGAGGTGGGCTGCGTGGATACACTGTCAGCACACAGAACGCCGTCAGTACCCTCCAGGTGCGGGTGTCCCAACAGGGCCGCAGCCATGGGGCCCTGGGGCCCTGGCACCTTCGTGGCCTGGGGAGTAATGCTATGGGCGATCACTTGTTTACCAAATGAGCACATGGTAGCATGCGGTTTGAAAGACAGATGCGGTATCGCACAGGTAGGACGCGCACACATGCACACACGCACACACGCACACATGTGCTTGTGAAGCAGCACCTGAGGATGCCGCATGTCCATCCCGAGGGGCACAGCCAGGCTCCCAAGATGCTCCTGTGCCAGGTGGCCCTGCTGGCGCCCTGCTCCCTTCCCGTCCCTGCAGTTATCTGTTCAGACCCCAGGTGAGTGACGTGAGCTTCAGTGGAGGCGTGTGAGCTCTGCGTCTCTTCCTTCTCAAATCATCCCTCCCATTAACCAGTCCCCAAGAGCTCCCAGGGAGAGGGCATGAAGGGTGGGGTTCAGGGCAGAGGGGCTGGGCCTCTGGGCAGCGGCCCTTCTGACCCAATGGTGGGAACTGTAGGGGCGACCATGATACAGGCACCTGTCTCACAGAGAAATGAGTGCTTCTCCAGCTCAGCTCTGACTCCCCCGGAGCTGCTCATGGCGAATCCACAGAGAGGGGCCTGGTGATGACCAGGGGTGGGGGGCGTGAAATGGTGACACGATGGACTGCTCCATAGGCCTGGGATGAAAGAAAGATGCTGTCAGCTCGCCCTCTGTGTGCCTCCGTGGGCACCATCGCCAGCACCTTCAGTGAAGTCATGGAAACTCTGACAGCGGTTCCAGCCACCTCTCCACTTCCCTCCACTTCCCTCAGCACCAACACGACTCCACACGACCCAGGCTCACAGACAGAGATGTGTGTGTGTGTGTGTGTGTGTGTCCGCGTGCATATGGGGCAGGGGCGTGGGCCTGAACGCAGGGCCAGGTGCCAAGGCCTCATTGCAAGCCAGTCTCCCTGCAGCTCTGTGTTACCCCTGGGCAGCCGGGCAGCCAGGAGGGATTAGGTAATGGCACTCCCCCTGTGGCCTCTGCAAACAGGGAGCTCAGCACGGCCCCCCCTAGGGAAGACTGACAGCCTCTAGGACTGAAATAGCCAGACCAGAGAGCAGACACGACAGCACACGTGCGCGCGTGCGCACACATGCACACACACACACACCCTGGCACGGCCATAATGCTGTGAAGTAATCCACCGCCTTCTCTTTCCTGTAGCAGAAGTTCTGAGGCTGGGCTCACGCCGAGCAAACAGCTCCTGGTCCTCACGTAAGATGGGTGGGGAGGGAGAAGAAGGGTCCCTTGTTTATTGATCTGATGTATTTTTAAGCCCTGGATGGTGTTGCTCAGTGGATAGAGCATTGCCCTTGGGGACCCAAGGATTCCGGGTCTGATTCTGGTCAAGGGCACAAACTTCAGTTGCAGGCTCCTCCCCCAGCCCAGGCCCTGCTTGAGGAGCATGCAGGAGGCAACCAATGCATGTGTTTCTCTCACATAGACATTTCTCTCTCTTTCCCTCTCCCTTCCACTCTCCCTAAAAATCAATGGAAAAATATCCTCAGGTGAGGATTAACCAAAAACAAAAACAAAACAAAACAAAAAGGCACTATATAGTTGTCATGGGCTGAATGTTCGTGTCCCCGACACTCACCTGCTGAAGTCTTAGCCCTCACTGCCAAGGTGTTTGGAGGTGGGTGGGTGTGGGGGGAGTGGGCCCTGCCAGCAGAGCTGCGATGTTTCAGGTTCAGAAAGCACACCTCTATCTGCTTAGCAACAGTGTTACATCTTGGAGTGCAGGTGCTGTGACATCGCTTTATGTCAGATTGAAATGTATTTCATTTTCTTGGGGGGAAAAATAGTAAATTGAAATGTCTGAATGGATAAAAACTACTTGTCTCAACCTCTCACTGTGCACACTTATAGGCAGACACATTCAACAGTCACTATGTTTTACACATGTGTACACACATGCATGCACACACATGCATACATGGGCACACATACAACCTGGTGGCCTCAAAGATTTACAAAGTTCAGAAGAGCACTAAGAAATGATAGGATGCGTTGTGCATGGTTTCCGTGGTTTCCAGGAGTTTGGGAGCAAGTCGGCTGGGGTCTCCAGGAGCTTGCAGTCGGGTATCAGCCGGGCTGCCATCATCCGAAGGCCTGACTGGGGCTGGAGGACTCACTTTCAGGGAGACTCACTCCATGGCTGCTGGCAGGAGGTGTCAGTCCCTCCCCCAGACCTGTCCTCAGGATGGCCCACAAGTCCTGACCACGTGTGGCTGATGTCCCCCAGGGCATGGGCGGAAAGGGAAAAGAAGTAAGAGGGCCTGGATCTAGGGAGGGACGGAAGAGTGAATGAAAAATAAGTAAAAAAATAAAGAGCAGGAAAGGAAAAGTCAAGGCAACATGATGTAGAGACACCATGAAGATTTAGTTTCACCAACAACAGCAAAGACTGCAGGAATTCCAGAGAGACGCCCTGCGTTACGACGTCGTATCTACCGCACAGGTCAGCAGCTGGATGAACAGGTGTCCAGCACCAACTGTTATCCCGGATGCTCACTCATTGCTTCATCTTTTCAACAGGCTGAGCAGCAGACTTGGGTCCCGTCCATGGAGACACTGGTTCACACCAAAAGGCCCTTGTACATGGTCTGGTCAAAACACCCAAGCTTAGAAAACACCGCTGGGTTCCTATAGCCTATGGCACTGTCCATCTTTTGGGTTTAGAGGGTTCATATATAAAATACTATCAAGTTTTCCCTGGCCTGTTTGGCTCAGTGTATAGAGCATCAGCCTGCAGACTGAAAGGTGCTGAGTTCGATTCCAGTCAAGGGCACATGCCCAGGTTGTGGGTTCAATCCCCAGTAAGGGGAGTGCAGGAGGTAACTAATCAATGATTCTCCCTCATCATTGATGTTTCTCTCTCTCTCTCTCTTTCTCTCTCTCTCTCTCTCTCTCTCTCTCTCTCTCTCATCATTCCTCTCTGAAATCAATAAAAATATATTTAAAATACTATCAAGTTGTATTGGCCCAATAATTGTGATGTGGCTGTATTTCCAATACTCTCCCTCCTTGCCTTGGTAGCCTGGCCGGTCAAGGCACCAGGGTTCCAGAGGCGGATCAGCATCGATTGAGTGTGTCCTTAGCTGTTGGCACAGGGCCTCTTTGAAGGACCACATTTCCGGGACAGTTCGCACGGGCTGGATGTCTCCATGGACGCGTTGGACAGGACCAAATGTCCTAGGGCAGGAGTTGGTGCCAGGCCTTGCGACATGTACGACTATAGAACAAACACAGCACATTCAGAAACTATGTCCTCTGTAGATGCAGCTGTACCCAATTCAGGTGAAGAATGTGCCAATAAATCTGACAACAGACATTTTAAATACGTCCTTGGAGTTGATTCATCGAAGAAATGTCAATATTGTTGCCTAGATGAAGTTTATCACTCACTTCTTGACGTTATTTTACTCCGTGCCGTGCCTCCATAATTTGAGAAAGATGAATCTGGCGTAATAATTCAGAGTAAGATGATGGAGTGCGCTTCATGCCTCACACACATGTAGGGCGTGTCCGCCTGTTAATCAGAGCCATCTCCTCAGTAAGCGCATGGACACGCTGCGACTGCACTGCTCCCATGAAGGCGTCTTTAGAAAACATGTCCAATAAGCTACACTGAGCATGTTTTTCCCATATGACGAGTTAGAATAAAATACGAAGAACAGCGATGGTGCAAACAAAGCCAGATGCTTAAAGTCGCCGGCGCCTGGGGCCATGCCCGGGGAGTGGACAAGCGCCACTCACCAGCCATCGGCCTGCCGGAGTGGCTCTGGGTCAGAGAAGGGTCTGGCCGTGATGTCAACCCCATTCCCAACACTTCAGTGCACGCGGTGAACGCGGGCGGTAACGGAGCTGGGAGCACTATTCACCCGTGGGCAGATGGTGGTCACACCCGCATGAAAGCTGCTAATGACGCACACACACATGCACACGTCCCCCTGCCCAAGGGGGCCGTCTGTCACGGGACCCCACGCCGACTCAGCTCTCTCTGTGTTGCTCCTCTCAAACAACTGCCGCCCGCCCCCCGCTCCGCAACACACACACACACACACACACACACACTCTACACCAGCATCACAGCATCAAGCCAGCCCTGGGACAGAGGCTGGTGTGGCAGGAGAGATAGCGAGCTGGAAGTTTCCATCAGCTGTCGCTGCCCGAGCTTGGCCTGCCCCCAGCTGCGGGAACCTTCGCTGGCATGGCCCAGGACACACCATTCTACAGCCCCACAGCACTAGTGGCCCAAACTCAACCCAGAGGCAGCCCTTGCGATGTGGGCCGCCCTCAGGCTGTTGGAAATCTTTAAGTCTTCATTCCCACGTGAATAAATGATTATCCGAACTCACAAAGGGGAAAGCTGATGTAGTAAAGGCAGAGTAACTGGCCTAGAGTCAGGATTCACTCCTGGATGGTCCAAATGCCTGCCCCTTCCTTGGACCCCATGCCGTATTCCGGGGCCACGGGAACCGAAGAAATAATGCTGCCCCAGTACTCTGCCACCACCAGCACATGCAGCGCAGAGTAAAACAGTATTTTTTAAAACATCCCAAAGCCGACAATGTGAGCTGGAATTAAAGACATTTCTATGCTAAACGTGCCTGTAAGGTTCCGGATCAATTCATTGGTCGTGGGCTTTTCAAACTCTATTTCCAGTTAGTCCCTGTTTGCTGGTGGCCCATGGGACGGGCAGGGGAGTCTGGCGAGGACTGGCCACAGGGCTGCCTTACAGGAAGGTACTTTCACGTGCAGTCAATACCACACACAGTCCTGAGCCTCAGAAGCTCTGGCTGGCCTTCTGGCCTCGCCTGCCCGGAGGGCTCAAGGAGGCCTCGTTTGGGTGTTTATTCTCATGCTCACCCAGATCCCATGGGGCTTAAAGAGATCAAGCCCTTGTGGCAGCCAGATTGTTGGCATTTAATGCTCCATTACTCACCATCTGTGGGCTCAGCGGCCGGCTGGCTGGCAGGCTGACGGCTCCCAGGCAGCAAGTGACACAGTCAGCCAACGGCCAAGCTCTCCACTGCCAAACCTGCCGGCAACCCCCGGGTAGAACACATGTGCTCTCCAGGAACACCATGTGGAAAAGCCCCTGTGTCTGGCATGCTTCATGCTCTGTTTCATGGTTACGGATCAAAGGCCAGATGATTTTCACAAGCATGGTGTCAAATGCCCCTTTTCAAGCCAAATGCTGACTATCAGCATTTCCGGGGCTGTTGGGAGAGAGTCCTCCAGGAGTCGCCTGCATGTCTGCATGTGTTCAAACACAGGCATGTCCCTTCATTCTGGAACTAGAGGCCCAGTGCATGAAATTTGTGCACTGGGGTGGTAGGGGGACATCCCTCAGCCTGGCCTGTGCCCTCTCACAGTCCAGGAGCCCTGTGATTGATCACCCCAAGGAGGTAACACCTGCCCACCCAGCCAGAGCTCTGCAGTGCGTCACCCACAGAGGGAGGCCCCGCCGACCCACCATAGCCCATGGGTCAATGGCCTGGGCCTCCCTCTTTAGGGTGATCATGGAGTCCCCCCCCCAATCAGTTGTCCTACCAACCGGTGGCCTTGGCCTCCCTCTGCAGGGCGATCATGACCAAGCCCCCAACCAATTGCATCACACCCACCTTGGTTGGCCTGGTGCCAGTGGGTGTCATAGTTCAGTCATCCAGATAGTCTTTCTGCTGTTCGGTCAATTTGCATATTATGTTTTTATTATTATAGATACTCTCCTAAGGATGTTGAGTGAGCAAGTAGCCTTGGAGAAGAGAAATGAAGTCCCTTCAGAGGAAAGGTGGGTTTGATTACCATGAAAGCAATGTCTTCCTCTAGAGCTCAGGCAGGCTGACCTACTGCCTGTTATAAAAGAGTTGGGTTCCCAAAGCTCAGGGCACATCTTTCGAACACCACGTGCAGGTGTCACTGACCCTCTTTCTGTTGTGCCCGAGGACTTGGGGGCCTGGAGTGAATACAGAAATGATGACACTGGTCATTGCTATGAGCAACAAACTGTCTTTTGTCTCTGACCAAGGAGTCTTGAATCTTCTATGACCAACTGTGACACCAGCAGGCTAGTTTGTTACCTCATAAGTAGGGGGGATTTTCAGACCCTTCAATGGTTTTGACAGGTAGATTTCAGTCCTTAGCATTTCATAAAGGCAAAGGTGTTATATGTGTTAATGTGTGTGTGTATACATATTATCTATTTACTTATCTCTATGTGTGTATGGATAACAAATAGATATTGTTATGAATAAAGGCACAAGTTAAAGTATTATTTTCTCATGTACTGTGACATCTATATCATCATCACTTGAACCAAAAGTGCCTACTTTAATATGAGCTACTAATAAAGGCAAAACTCAGAATCATACTCCATTATTTCAAAAATTCACTTGCCTTCTGTAGGGGCACTCATCACTAATTATCATGGTAATAACTAGTTGTTGAGCTTCAAAGAAGAGGAAACTATAGACCTTTTTGGTCAAAATGACAAAGCAAATCAATGCGCCTTTAGTTGTGTGGTGGCTAAGTATAATTTCAAGTCTTGGACTACTTTTACTTACCTTAAAAATGATGTGGTATTTGGTTTGCATAATGATAATAATAAATATAACAATAATCCTATATAATAAAAGGCTAATATGCAAATCGACTGAACGACAGAACAACCGATCATTATGATGTGCACTGACCACCAGGGGGCAGGTGCTCAACACAAGAGCTGCCCCCTGGTGGTCAATGCACTAACACGGGGGGGGGGGAGCACCACTCAGGCAGAACCCGGGCTCACGGCTGGCAAGCACAGTGGAGCCTCCCCTGCCTCCATGGCAGCACTAAGGATGTCCGACTGACGGCTTAGGCCTGCGTGGGGAGCTGGCCTAAGCCATTAGTAGGACATCCCTTGAGGGCTCTGGACTGTGAGAAGGCGCAGGCTGGGCTGAGGAACGCCCCCTCCCTACCCCTTGAGTGCACGAATTTCATGCACCAGGCCTCTAATAATAAATATAATCTTGGCTTCAGAAAAATTTGAAACCTCAAAAAGAGTTTTGTGGGGTAAAGTCATGGCATACAGAGTGGGGATCATGAAGGACCACATCTGCTCCCATCTTTTCCTGAGCCCCCTCTATAACATCACGATTAAAACAGTCACTCCACCATCATCTCCAGAAAGAGACACGCAATCTCTGCAAGCACCTTGTTTGAATATCTGACGGGTCAAATGCCTTTGAACCCTTTGTAATATTAAAGGAACATCTGTATCTCTGAATTTCACATCCGATTCTGCTTCTGAACCAGATTTTAACACGGATTCTGACAGTAGAGGTAACGTTTCCAAGCTTGTGAAATCCATCTGGAACTTTAAACTTCGGTTTCCACATCTGTACAATGGGCACAGTCATGCCCAGTTCCCTGTCTGCTCTGAGGGTAATGTGAGCTTTAGCACCTAGAAGTGCCCAGGACACACAGACTCCGCTCTTCCTCACCGGCAGTTTATGGCCTGCCATCTCCCGGGGATGATGTTGGGGTGGGGGGCGGGACTCCATGTCCACACCATCCACATGCACCTCCCTCCATTCCTACATCACATGCAGCCACGCTCCCGGGAACACAGTCCTGGGGTTGAGATTCCCATGGTCACAGTTCGGGGCTTGGTTTTGGTTGGGATATAGTGTGCGGGTTCTGCATGGAAAACGGGGTCTTCTCTCTCCTCGCGGGCGAGTCACTGAGTCAAAGGTAAGTCCTCCACTGTGAAGACCTGTTCAGCCTGATGGGGGCTCCTGTGAGGCTCCTCGGGGTCCAGGACTGAACGAAGGAGCACAGGTGGGATCACAGCTCCCACTGCTCCTGGAAGTAAGATCGCCTTAGAGAAAGATGCCTCAGCACGGAGACGCTCACCGGTTCTTCCTACTTCGCTGCACGTTATTTTGAATATGAGAGAAATTTTCATATTTGAACGTGTCCTCAATCTCTTAAATATTTTAAATACGTATACTCAATAAATAGCTTTTTATTCACAAACGCACATGATCCTACCATTTTAATGTATTATGTGCATTATAAAAGACACAAACTGAATCCTAGGGAGAGGAGTTAAATGGAAAGACGGCACTTCCTCTTTAATCAGCTACAGTTAATGGCAGTGAATTTAAGTCCTGACGGCAGATGATCTTATTGATGAGTTACAACTGCTGTGGCCACTGTCCTGGGAGCCTGATTAGATCATCATTGTTCTTCTGGAAACTGGGGGATAGTGATGGGGAGGAGGGCAGGAGCGCGTCGGCATTGCTGTTTCCTTGTCGGCTGTCTTCCCTCGCATATTGAATTATTGTTAATGCACAGTGTATTTGTTGATGTTTCTTTTAATATGTATTGATTTCGGAGAGGAAGGGAGAGAGAGGAACATCAATGATGAGAGAGAGAATTGTTGATCGGCTGCCTTCTGCGTGCCCCCACTAGAGATCGAGCCCACAACCTGGGCATGTGCCCTGACCGGGGGTCAAACCATGATGTTTTAAGCCACGTTTGTTTTATGAGGTGCCGTGATGGAAACGAGATAACAGTCCGTCCGTCTGTCCGTGTGACCTTGGTGTGACCTTGCCTGGGACGCGTGACACGCCGTGTGTGAGGGCACATGTGGATCTCCCCTCTCCTGAGAGTCTCGTCTCACACTTTCCTTGACCTGCGGCCTCTGGTGTGTGGACTGAGCGAGGAGGCCGGTGTCAGCCTCTGCGCTGAGAAATGTGAGCTTCTTTGCCTTTACATGAAGAAAGTGCTACCGCAGCCTGGCCGTGTTACCCACCACCCGTGGCCATGCTTCTCACGGGGGTGCTCGCTCTGGCCAGGCACAGGATGGCTGCCCTGCTCAGGTGGGCACTTGGAGGTGTCGCCCTTTAGAGCAGTGGTTCTCAACCTTCTGGCCCTTTAATACAGTTCCTCATGTTGTGACCCAACCACAAGATTATTCTCGTTGCTCCTTCATAACTGTAATGTTGCTGCTGTTATGAATCATCACGTAAATGTCTGATATGCAGGATGGTCTTAGGTGACCCCTGGGAAGGGGTCGTTCAACCCTCAAAGGAGTCGCGATCCACAGGTTGAGAACCGCTGCTTTAGAAGAAGAATGCCTGTCCCAGAGTGCCACGGAGGCCACCCCCACGGGCTGCACCTGAAAGTGGGGGGTGGGGTGGGGGTGGGGGGTTAGCTGCGCATCTCAGCCGCAGAGGCAGTGCAGGGCCTCGCCCGCCACACGTCCCAGCACACACAGAGCTGAGACACGGAGGCAAACGTTAGCCTCCTAGGACCCGCCTGAGTTCCGAGGCCACCGTGGCCCTGGCCAGGACTGCGGGTGAGTGAGCCCTCTGATCTTTCCCCTGGGATGGCGCTCCATCCAGGGGACAGGCTGCGTGGTGAGAGGAGGAGGAATGGATGGCGCGGGAGGCTCCTGGTGACGAACTTGCCCCAGAAACTCTGACTCTGCCAAGTGCCCCTCGGAGCACAATTGATTAACTCAGCAGGAGGGGAGCAGAAACGAGCAGGGTTCCCCAGGGCCCCAGCTCCAGATTGTTCCACAGAGGGTCCCCTCCATCACTGTCATTGTGCTACCAGCTGTGACGTGATGGATTGAAGGGGCCCCTACCTCTGGGGCCCTGTGCCACCCACCCCTCTGCTTCCCTAGCTGCTTTGCTCCAAGTGTCAGCAGCAAGGTCCTCGTCAGAGCTGGGAAATGGCCCCCCGCCCCTCCCGGGGTTGGAGAGACACAGGGACGATGCTAGAAATAATGGCACAAAGCAAGTGGCAAAGCAGTGAGTTAGTGAGAGCCACGCTTGAGAGCAGGCCAGAGGGAGGCGGAATTCATTCAGGTCTCTCCAGAGCTTGCTGGATGCAAAGCCCCGCTGGCTGGGAGGGAGTTCGCAAATGTTGGGGGTGCCCCTTACCCCCTTACCCTCCCCTCTCCTTTCCCCGCCAGTCAGCAGCATGCAGACCGCTTCCACAGGGACTGGCCTGCGGGGGGCCAGCAGTGTCACCACATCAGGGAAATGAAGACGAGGCACGGAAGGACGAAGGGAGCTTACCTCCGATGGGAAGCCTCTTAGAATGGAACCTTTCTACTTAAAATATTTTTAAAAAATGAAAACGGCGCATTGCCCAGCAGATGAGGCGTGGGGGACTGTGCGACACAGGGTTTACGAAGCTTTTAGTCGCTTAATCCTCTTAACACTGTCCATCAAACGTTTCCACAAATAAAATCCCTCTAAGCCCCCTAAATTCTTGTTGGAAAATAAAATAAAATAAAATAAAATCCCAGCTGATGTAGCTCAGTGGTGGAGCATCAACCTGTGAACCAGGTCAGGATTCAATTCCCGGTCGGGCACACGCCTGGGTTACTCAATGCCCAGTGCAGGGCGTGCAGGAGGCAGCCGGTCCATGATTCTCTCTCATCATCGATGTTTGATGTCCTCTCTCTCTCTCTCTCTCTCTCTCTCTCTCTCTCTCTCTCTCTCTCTCCCCCTCCCTCCCTTCCCCTCTGAAATCAATAAAAATGTGTTTAAAAAAGAAATCCCTTTAACAACAACAAAAAAGATGTAATGCTGTGTGGCCCTGGGTCCACGTTCACTGTCGTCCATGAGTATGTGCAGAACCCGTGACCCCGTGGGCGTGGACACTTCACGCTGCGGAGCCCTCGGGCTTGCCAGGTGGTGGCGGCGTTTTCAGAATAGTGGTGCCACGGTGTAGCCGCGGGCCACTCAACCATAGCACCCGCTCCTCGGGCCTTCTGTGTGTGTTGTCTGATCGAATCTGGGGGTGCCGAGAGGCAGAGCCCAGCGGCATGTGGGCCTCAGAGTCTTCAGGCTGGAGAAGAGGGAAAGCAGAATCATCATGTTACCAAGTTGATGCTTGGGGGGCCTGGGCTGCGAACCCACAGAGCAGGGCCACGCTGCTGCCCCACCGCCAGCAGGAGGCGGCTCAGGAATTGCACCCACTGCCGGCTGGAGGCAAAGGAGCCTGAGGACAAACTCGGGCAATTTGTGAGCCGATTAATTACAATGAGAACCTGGCAAACCCCCGGCTGCTCTGAAACGCGCTGCCTTTGGGCTGGAGCGAGAGGAGCATCTGCCACAGACAGAGGCGAGTTCTGCTGTGGGGACTGCCACTCCTGCAGCTGCTGTGTCTCAGGAAGGAGGGTGCGGGGCCTCCATAGTTAGCTGCACTTCCCAGAGTAGAGCAGAGCCCTGAGAATGAGTGAGGTCTGAACCCCTCGCCTTCCTCCGCAGCCTCTGAGAGCATCCAGGCAACGGGGGAGGGGCAGGGCCAGGGCTGAGGCCAGAGCCACTCTTCCTCCTCTCGGGTCCCAGTCCCAGCACCACACTCCTGAGTCCAGCTCTGAGCTGTCCCCTCACCTGACTCCACAGGCGATCCAGGTCCCAGGAGCCCTCGGTGGAAAGACAGCCCTCTCCATCGACTGCCTGGTTCCCTATCAGCATGCAGGCGCCGTGTCCATGCTGTCCTGCTCTCTGTCTAACCCTGATGTCCGCACTGCTGGACCAGAGGAAACAGGCCTGGCTCGGCTCCCATTTCGGGCAGCCGTGTCGTTGGCACATCGAGGCTGGTAATGGGAAGGGGGAGGGGCACCCACAGGCACAACTCAATGCCACCTGCTGATGGGGGTGACCACAGCTCTGGGTCCCACAGTCCCACCGCTACCGGCAGAATCTCCAGGGTCACCGCCTGGATTCCTCACCCCCAAGCAGCCCGTCACAGTTGCCAGTACCTTTTAGATCCGTTCATGCTAATTAGTTATTGTTTAAAAATGATAAAACACACCCAGTGGAGAGCACAGAAGTTTGTGGTGTGCGATGCTCGAGGGGTGGCTCCAGGGAGCCCTGGACGAGGATGCGAGGCTGTCCCGAACACGGCATGAGCAGACGCGGTCGCCCGGCTCGCCCGCAGCACGGGGCTGGGGGCAGCAGCTCTGGAACCTGCCGTGTGCGTTTCTGTGGAATCGCAGCACGAGCAGCCCGAGTCCTGAGCAGCCCTCTCGTCGGCGGCGAAGGCTACACTCAGTAAAGCAGGCGGCTTCCGTGAGCGGGAGCTTCTTAGGGGGAAAAGCTGCCCCTTTCACACCTCATGAGGCACATTCTCATCACCCATTCGCCCAGCTGTGAACCCCCTGCCGGGCAGCACATGGGAAGGACATTAAAGGACACTTCGCTCGGATCTTGTGAGTCATTTTAAAAGACATGTTTACACTCTCGGTTCTCTGGAATTCAGTATGTGGAATTCATATTGAGGCCATTATAATTTTTCCAGGAGTAAGAACCTAAGAATTAGGATATTTTAGTATAAATCTTTCCAAGTGCATGAATTTGCGTGCACATACACATATGTTCACACTCAAATGCATACACACTCACACATGCACACATGCTCACACCCTCATACACTCATACTCACACTCACATGCACACAGGCTTACATTCACATACATTCACACTCTCCTGCACCCATATACGCTCATGCATGCACACTCACATGCACACACATTCACTCACACATTCACACTCATGCACATACATTCACATGCAAACATGCTTACATTCACATATGTTCACACTCGTATGCACTCATACACTTTCATGCATGCATGCTCACATTCACATGCAGACATACACTCACATGCACACTCAATGAACACACTCACATGCACACACATTCACATGCACTCACGCACATACACTCACACTCATGTGCACACACACTCACATATACTCACGTGCATATACACACCCTCACACCCTCATATACACACCCTCACATGCACATACACACACATGCACATTCACTCATACATCCACACACTCATGCACATACACTCACACTCATGTGCACACACACTCACATATGCGCACATGTACATACACACCATCACACCCTCACATACACACTCTCACATGCACACACACATGTACACACACTCACTTGCACACTCACATGCACACACTCATGTGCACACACATTCACATGCACTCACACACATACACTCACACTCATGTGCACACACACTCACATATGCTCACATGCACATGCACACCCTCACATCTTCACATACACATGCACACACTTGCATGCTCACACATGCACAGCTAGAAGACACAGTTCTGGGTGCAGAGCAATGTGGGCTCACTCTGTAAGTGGTAAGTGCACAGTCGTAGACACTGGCCTAAGGGGAGCTTTGGAACACGCACAGTGCTGTGATTTGTGCCTGTGCTGCTTCTCCGCATTGGCAAGGCGACAGTACTTCACCTCGTGCTGCCTCACACTCTACACAAAACGTGTGTCTTCAAGCAGGTGCAGTTATTACTCCTCATAATTCCGAGGTTTCTCTGAGGTGGTTCTGCTGCTACACGTGGGAGGGCTCGGGCACAGGACCACAGGCCAGCTGGGCGGCGAGTGGGTGGTCCTCTGCGTGTCCCTTCCTCTCAAGGCTGGACTCCTAATGGCGGTGCAGGCATTCCCAGAGGCGGAACATAAGATGCAAGCGATTGTCAAGCCTGCTGCTGACCCATGGCCCAAAGCAGTCACACTGGAAGCCCCATCACACAGGAGGCCCATGTCACACAGGAGCCTCACGTCGCATTGGAAACCAGTGTCACAGGGGAGCCTCCATCACACTAGAGTCCCACATCACACAGGAGCCTCAAGTCGCATGGGAAACCAGTGTTATAGGGGGAGCCCACGTCACACAGGAAGCCCACGTCACACAGGAGGCCCACGTCACACAGGAGACCCAGGTCACACAGGAAGCCCACGAAACACAGGAAGGCCTCCTGACACAGGAAGCCTACGTCACACAGGAGACCCATGTATCACAGGAAACCCACGTCAAACAGGAAGCCCACGTCTAACAGAAAGCCTACGTCACACAGGAAGCCCACATCACACAGGAAGCCCAAGTCACACAGGAAGCCCACATCACACAGGAGGCAAATGTCACATAGGAGGCTCATGTCACATGGGAAACCAGTGTCACAGGGGGAGCCCCCGTCACACAGGAAGTCCATGTCACACAGAGGACCCATGTCACACAGGAAACCCACGTACACGGGGAGACCCACGTCACAAAGGAGACCCATGTCACACAAGAAGCCCAAGTCACACAGGAATGCCACATCACAAAGGAAGCACACGTCAAACAGGAAGCCCATGTCACGGAGGAAGATCACGTAACAGAGGAAGGCCACGTCACACAGGAAGCCCACATCACACAGGAAGGCCACGTCACACAGGAAGCCCACGTCACACAGGAAGCCCACGTCACACAGGAAGCCCATATCACACAGGAAGCACCCATCACACAGGAGGCCCACATCACACAGGAAGCTCAATTCACATAGGAAGCTCATGTCACACAGCAGACCGCCATCACACAGAAAGCCCACATCACAGAGGAAACCCACTTCCCACAGGAAGCCCACGTCACAAAGGAAGGCCACATCACAGAGGAAGCACACGTCACACAGGAATGCCACATCACACAGGAAGCCCACGTCACACAGAAGGCCCATGTCACACAGGAGGTTCACGTCACATGGGAAACCAGTGTCACAGGGGGAGCCCACATCACACAGGAAGGTCACGCCACACAGGAAGCCCACGTCACACAGGAGGCCCATGTCACATAGGAGACCCATGTCAAATAGGAAGCCCACATCACACAGGAAGACCACATCACACAGGAGGCCACGTCACACAAGAGACCCATGTCACACAGGAAGCCCACGTCACACAGGAAGCCCACTTCACACAGGAACGTCACATCACAGAAGAAGCCCACGTCACACAGGAAGGCGACATCACAAAGGAAGCCCACGACACACAGGAGACGGACCTCTCACAGGAAGCCTATGTCACACAGGAAGCCCATGTCACACAGGAGACCCATGTCACACATGAAGCCCACGACACACAGGAAGTCCACGTTACATAGGGAGGCCACGTCACACAAGAAGCCCAAGTCACACAGGAAGGCCACGTCACAAAGGGAGCCCAAGTCAAACAGGAAGCTCATGTCACAGAGGAAGATCATGTCACACAGGAAGGCCACATCACAAAGGAAGCCCACATCACACAAGAAGGCCACGTCACACAGGAAGCCCACCTCACAGAGGAAGCCCACATCACACAGGAAGCCCAATTCACACAGGAAGCCCACGTCACAAAGGAAGGCCCATGAAACACAGAAGGCCCAATTCACACAGGAAGTCCATGTCAAACAGGAGACCGCCGTCACACAGGAAGCCCACATCACACAGGAAGCCCACTTCACACAGGAAGCCCACGTCACAAAGGAAGGCCCATAAAACACAGAAGGCCCATGTCACACAGAGGTTCACATGGAAAACCAGTGTCAAAGGGGGAGCCCACGTCACACAGGAAGGTCACATCACACAGGAAGCCACGTCACACAGGAGGCCCATATCACACAGGAGACCAACATGACATAGGAAGCCCACGTCACACAGTAAGGTCACGGCACACAGGAGGCCACGTCACACAGAGACCCATGTCACACAGGAAGTGCACTTCACACAGGAAGGCCAAATCATAGAGGAAGCCCATGTCACACAGGAAGGCAACGTCACACAGGAAGCCCACAACACACAGGAGACCGACGTCTCACAGGAAGCCCACAACACACAGGAGACCGACGTCTCACAGGAAGCCTACGTCACACAGGAAGCCCAGGTCACACAGGAGACCCATGTCACACATGGAGCCCACGTCACACAGGAAGTCCACTTCACACAGAAAGGCCACGTCACAGAGGAAGCCCACGTCACACAGGAAGGCAACGTCACACAGGAAGCCCACAACACACAGGAGACCGATATCTCACAGGAAGCCTACGTCACACAGGAAGCCCAGGTCACACAGGAGACCCATGTCACACATGGAGCCCACGTCACACAGGAAGTCCACTTCACACAGGAAGGCCACGTCACAGAGGAAGCCCACGTCACACAGGAAGGCGACGTCACACAGAAAGGCCACGTGACACAGGAAGCCAATGACACACAGGAAGCCCATGTCACACAGGAAGCCCACGTCACACAGGGAGCAACGTCACACAGGAGACCCACGTCACACAGGAGGCTCATGTCACATGGGAAACCAGTGTCACAGGGGGAGCCCATGTCTCACAGGAAGCCCATGTCACAAAGGAAGCCCACAACACAGGAGGCCCAGGTAAAACAGGAGACTCACATTGCATGGGAAACCAGTGTCACAGCGGGAGCCCACGTCACACAAGAAGGCCATGTCACACAGGAAGACCATGTCACACAGGAGGTCCAAGTCACACAGGAGACCCAGGTCACAGAGGAAGCCCACATCGCACAACAGATCCACGTCACACAGGAAGCCCACATCACACAGGAGGCTCACGTCACATGGGAAAACAGGGTCACAGGGGGAGCCCATGTCACACAGGATGGACACATGACACAGGACCCCCATATCACACAGGAAGCCCATGTCACACAGGAGACACAGGAAGCCTACATCACACAGGAAGCCCACGTCACACAGGATGCCCCTGTCACACAGGAAGGCCATGTCACACAGGAAGCCCACGTCACACAGGGAGCCACATCACAAGGACACCCACGTCACTCAGGAAGCC
>PVJC01029305.1:0-21969 GCA_004026665.1 Murina feae
CAGCAAGGCCGGCTGGACACAGGTTCTGGAGTTTTTTCTCCTATAATTGATACTGTTCCTTGAAGGCCTGGGGTTATTTATCTTCTATAATTGATACACTGTTCCTTTAAGGCGGCCTTCTAACTACTAACGAAGCCTCCTCTGCTTCACCTCGCAGAGTCTATAATGAAACAATTGTTACTTTTACTGGTTAGGCCCGAGCTGCTCTTTCCTTCAGCTCCGGGGGATTCTATGATTGTTACATTGTTTCAAAACTGCTAGAGGCAGTTTAATCGGAGCTGAGCTGAGGGGCAAAGCTTCACTTTCGCTCCTGCCGCAATGGAAAGGGCTGTTTACTCAGGTCCGGGAGTGGCGGCCGCCATGTTGGCTGGGCTAATTTGCATATAGCCGCTCTGATTGGCTGGTGGGCGTGGCTTACCCTGTCTCGGAGAAACGGCTAATTTTAATATTTCGCTTTTATTAGTTTAGATTGTCTTGCTGGACAACCTTAGAGAAAATTATTAGACCTTTAAAATGATTCAACAGAATGGCCAGGTTCAAAATCCAGTAACACTCCTACACACTGATAATATCTAACTAGAAAATGTAATTTTAAAATGATCCTATTCCACAGTAGCAACAAATAAGCCTTAAGAAATGTATTAAACCTAAGTGAAGAAATATTATAAAATTTTATAGTTTGAATATGGGGCATAGGGGAGAAGACATGAAAAGACAGTATGTTTCTGGATAGGGATATTCAAGTAAATCTATATATTTAATGCAGTTTCAGTAAAAATTCTCTCTTTTTTTTTAATAGATAAATTGAATCTAAACTTCATCTGAGCCCGGCCAGTGGGGTTCAGTGGTTGAAACTTGACCTATGAACAAGGAGGTCATGGTTCGATTCCTGGTCAGGGCACTTGCCTGGGTTATGGACTCGATCGCCCAGGGGCGTGCAGGAGACAACTCATCAATGATTCTCTCTCATCATTGATGTTCCTATCATAACTAATTAATTGTCCTACTACCGTTCAGTTAGGAAATACAGTATTCAATGAATGGTACTAGGACAATTAATTAGTTAGCAAAAAATAAAGGTAGATCTCTATATTAGCTTCCAATGACTACTGTAACAAATTACTACAAATTTGGTGGCTTAACACAGCAAAAATTTATTCTCTTAGAATTCCATAGTCCAGAAGTTCGAAATTAAGGTGCACAATCTAAGGTATGGGCAGGGCCACATTTTCCAGAGGCTCTAGGGAGAAGCCCTTCCCTGCCTTTTCTTGCTTCTAGAGCAACTTACCTGATATTCCTTGCACTCCTTGGCTCTTGGCCCCTTCTTCCACTCTTCAAGACCAACAGCATAGCATCTTTAAATCTCTGCTCTGTCTTCACATTGCCTTCTCTTGGTCTGTGTGAAACCTCCCTCGGCTGTCCTCTTATAAGGACACATGTGAATACATTTAGAGCCCACCCCAGATAACCCAGGATAATCTTCCCATATCAAAATCCTTAATTCAATCACATCTGCAAAGTCACTTTTGCCATATAAGGTAATATTCACACTTTCCAGAAATTAGGATTTGGGAATATAGAGAAGGTCATCATTCAGTTTACCATAATCGCTAACTCACACAATACCTATAAATGAATTCCAGATTGATTAAAAATAAACCACAAAAATCGAATAAATTTCAGGAAAATATTTTAGGAATTGAAGGGTCTTGTGATTGAAGATTGGGCCAAAAAAGCATCTCAGCATAAATTCAGGCTAGAAACAATAAACAAATATTTATAAAACAAATCCTATATAATAAAAGCTTAATATGCTAAGTGTCCCATTGTCCAGTCACCTGTTCAACCAATCACAGCATAATATGTTAATGACTAGAGGCCCAGTGCATGAAATTCGTGCACTCGGGAAGGGGAAGTGGTCCCTCAGCCTGGCCTGTGCCCTCTCGCATTCCAGGAGACCTCAGGGGATGTCCAACATAGCATGGTGGGGAGTGGGCTTAAGCCAGCAGTCGGATATCCTTAGCGCTGCCATGGAGGCAGGAGAGGCTCCTGCCACTGCCACTGCACTCGCCAGCTACACTTGTACTCAGCTTCTGGCTGAGCAGCACTCCCCCGTGGGAGTATGCTGACCAGGGGGAAGCTCCTATGTTGAGTGTCTGCCCCCTGGTGGTCAGTGTGCATCACAGTGATCAGTCGGTTTGCACATTAGCATTTTATTATATAGGATATGCTAAGGCAGCCCAACCACTTGCTATGATGTGCACTGACCACCGTTGGCAGGTGCTCCAACTGGTAGGTTAGCTTGCTGCTGCGGTCCAGCCAACTGAGACTGAGCGAGACGAGCCAGACACGCCCTGGAGCCCTCCCATAGTCCCTCCCTGGCTGGCCAAACTCCCACATCCCTCCCCAGTCCTGATTGTGCACAGGTGTGATCCCTCAGCCTGGCCTGCACTCTCTTGCAATCCAGGACCCCTCAAGGGATGTCATCAGTCATAGCAACGAATGGTTGCTATGATGTTCACTGACCACCAGGGGGCAGACACTCAACGCAAGAGCTGTCCCCTGGTGGTCAGTGCACTCCCACAAGGGGAGTGACTTTCAGTCAGAAGCCCTGAGCCAGGCTCACAGCTGGTGAGTGCAGTGGCGGTAGCAGGAGCCTCTCCTGCCTCCGTGGCAGTGCTAAGGATATCCAACTGACAGCTTAGGCCTGTGGGGAGCAGGCCTAAGCCATCAGTTGAATATCTTGCAAGGGCTCGTGGACTGTGAAAGGGCACAGGTTGGGCTGAGGGACCCCCTTCGCCCCACCCAAGAGCATGAATTTCTTCCACTGGGCCTCTAGTTTTATATAAACAGTTCTAGCAGTCTTTACAATGAGAAAATGACTCTTCTTACGGTTTTTTCTTATGGTTCTATTCATCTGTTAAAGAAAATATCACCTATTTATTCAGAGGTATTTTTTAAAAATATATCTTTATTGATTTCAGCAAGGAAGGAAGAGGGAAAGAGAGATAGAAACATCAATGATGAGAGAGAATCATTGATTGGCTGCCTCCTGCATGTCCCCTAATGGGGATAAAGTCTGCAACCCAGGCATGTGCCCTTGACCAGAATCAAACCTGGGACCCTTCAGTCTGCAGGCTGATGCTCTATCCATTGAGCCAAACCAGCTAAGACTTCTTATGGTTTTTAATAGAATTTAAACTTTACAGATTAGTGAAGACAGGAGCTTCAAATTTCACAAGTATTTTCTAAGTGTTCATCATTTGAGTTTATTATTATAAGGAATAAAGCTACTTCTATTTCTTAAATATTTAAATTTGAATTATAAACAATAATATGATCTCTAATAACTATGAGTTTCCATTTGCTAAGCTCTTTTGGAAAAAAATATTTATTGTTAAAAGTATTAAATATGTCCCTCTTTTTCACAAACTGACCTCTTCTAGCCTACCCCTGACCCTTCACCCTCGCCCCAGGCCATTTGTTAAACTCTAAAACTTTGAACCTCTAAGTTAACTAATTTACATACACTTACCATGATCCTCATTGATTCATCCCTCCTTTACATCTCTTTTTTTTTTTATTATTAAATCTTTATTGTTCAGATTATTACAGGTGCTCCTCTTCCCCCCCACCCCCATAGCTCCCCTCTACGTGGTTCCCACCCCATCCTCTGCCCTTAACCTCCACACTGTCCTCATCCATAGGTGTACGATTTTTGTTCAGTCTCTTCCCACACCCCCCATACCTCTTTCCCCTGAGAATTGTCAGTCCACTCCCGTTCTATGCCCCTGAATCTATTATATTCATCTGTTTATTCGGTTCATCAGATTATTTATTCACTTGATTTTTATTTTATTTTTTATTCTTCTTCTTATTATTATTCATTATTTTATTTTTTATTCTCTTTTTTAATCTTTATTGTTCATATTATTACAGTTGTTCTTCTTTTTTGCCCCCATAGCTCCCCTCCTCCCAGTTCCCACCCCACCCTCTGCCCTTACCCCCCCCCCACTGTCCTCATCCATAGGTGTACGATTTTTGTCCAGTCTCTTCCCACACCCCCAACACCCCTTTCCCCCTGAGAATTGTCAGTCCCCTCCCTTCCTATGGCCCTGATTCTATTCTATTCACCAGTTTATTCTGTTCATCAGATTTTTTTATTCACTTGATTTTTAGATTCACTTGTTGATAGATACGTATTTGTTTTTCATAATTTTTATCTTTACTTTTTCTTCTTCTTCCTCTTCTCAAAGGATACCTTTCAGCATTTCATATAATACTGGTTTGGTGGTGATGAACTCCTTTAGCTTTTTCTTATCTGTGAAGCTCTTTATCTGACCTTCAATTCTGAATGATAGCTTTGCTGGGTAAAGTAATCTTGGTTGTAGGTTCTTGCTATTCATCACTTTGAATATTTCTTGCCACTCCCTTCTGGCCTGCAAAGTTTCTATTGAGAAATCAGCAGACAATCTTATGGGTATTCCCTTGTAGGTAAATAACTATTTTTCTTTTGCTGCTTTTAAGATTCTCTCTTTTTCTTTTGCCCTTGACATTTTAATTATGATGTGTCTTGGTGTGGTCCTCTTTGGATTCCTTTTGTTTGGAATTCTCTGTGCTTCCTGGACTTGTAAGTCCATTTCTTTCACCAGGTAGGGGAAGTTTTCTGTCATTATTTCTTCAAATAGGTTTTCAATATCTTGCTCTCTCTCTTTTTCTGGCACCCTCATAATTCAGATGTTCCTGCCACTGCCACTTCCACGTGCTGATGGCTCTGGTCCTGCTTGCACCCACTGAAGACATGGAGTGATTGGGCCAGCACCAGCAGTGGGTGCAAGTACAGCTGGTGTCATCAGTGGGTGCGAACAGCAACTGCTGCCCCAATCTCCCCTTGGGAGCAGGGGGAGGTGGAGAAGTCCTCAGGGGCAATTGGGGCCAGCAGCTGCTGTTCACACCTGCTAATGGCACCTAGCACTCAGGGCCTGTGCCGGGTACCAGCAGTGGATGTGAGCTGCAGCTCCGGTTCAGGCAGTGGGTGCAAGCAGAGCAGATGCCCACAACAGGTGTAAGTGCTGAGTGGGACTGTGGCATGCAGGAGCAAAGAATTTTCAGTAAACACCAGAGCCTCACCTCGATGGCAGCAACCGGCACCCCACCTTCCTCTGGTGCCCCCACTCACCTGCTCCACCATCCCACCATGGCCGACGCCCACCATGTTCTGTGCATGCCCCCTAGTGGTCAGCACATGTCATAGCGACCGGTTGTTCAGTTGTTCCAGTTGTTCCACCATTCGGTCAATTTGCATATTAGCCTTTTATTATATAGGATACCACATCTAATCTCATGTCCTCTCTGAGTTTCACTGAAGTCAATTAATATAGTTTTCCTTTCTTCCTCACTTTTGCAGCAGGAAGAATGACCAGGCAGACTCAGATGTGAGCCCTGACTCCATCTCTAGCTAGATGTATGAAGGCAGGCAAGTTCTTAACCTTTCTGAGACTCAGAGGCTCTAAAAATCATTATTTAAAAATAAGACTCCTTTTTTCTTTTTCTTTTTCTTTTTAAAAAAAAATTTTTTTTTAATCCTCATCTGAGGATATGTGTTTATTCATTTTTTTAGAGACAGAGGAAGTGAGAGAAAGAGAGTGAGAGAGAAACATTGATTCGGTTGCCTCTCTGACCTTTTGGTGTACAGGATGATGCTCCAACCTACTGAGCTATACTGGCTGGGGCAAAAATAAAACATCTCTTTGAAAAAGAAAAAGGAAATAATACTGTCCCAAGTAAAAGTACACTTCCTAACTTCTATGCTGACAAAATCTCTAGACTTGCTCCTAAATGTTGAAATTATATGATCAGCTCCCTTAGACATCCTCAAAAACTACTCTCTAAATGTTAAAGCTCTGAAATATTTACATGCAGAGAGGAATATGAATATTTTATTAATACAGTTAACAAGTACATATGGAAGTCACCTGGAACATGCTGGAAATCATATAGGGCACACACTGGAGGACAAGCCAGGCCTTATCCTCAAAGACATTCTAATAATAGAGAGGTAACCCTCTACCTGAGTAGGTACAATACTACAACACAAGGCAGTACTGATGAAAATATTTAATAGCAATATATTGAAAAATACTTAATTTTTCATTTTTTATTAATTATATTACATAATTCAAAAATCATTCACTCACATCCCATTCAATTGTCTTATTATATGCCAGTCACTCTTCTAAGTGCTTTGCATGCATTAACTCATTCAATATTCATACAATCCTATGAGGTAGTAGCCATTAGCATCCTCATTTCACAGGTGAAAAGAAAATAAGGAACTGGGCTTGAAAATTCCCCAAATTCACAAAGCTAATAAATAGCAGGGCTGGTCTTTGAACTGAGGCCAGACCCTGGGGTCCACACTTTTAATTACTCTGCTATACTCCTTCTTCACATACTTAATAATATATTTTCTTGTAGGTTGTATCATATCAATATCTATAAAACTTATTTGTTCTTTTTTACAGTTGCATAACATATTTCATTTTATGAATAACCCTCTAATGATGAACTTTTGACTTTTTTCTAATCTTTATCTATCACGAATTATGCTTTCATCATAATTTGATGGTAGTATGCTTTGTAGTATATTGCTACCTGTGATCCTCTGCAAGGCAGTTCTATGACTATTACAGGATCCTGACGTGGCATCACCCCCATTACTGCTTCACTTCTCATAGATACAAGGGAGATTTATTAAGGGCAATGAGAGGAGAAAACAAATAGTGAGCAAAGTGATAAAAGAAATCACAGAGAAAACAATAACATTTGAAATAGATTTTAAAATATGGAAAAGTTAATTTATGCAGGTAAATGAGGCACAGAAAGACTTCATAGTAATGAAAGAATCAGAGGCATTTTCAAAGACATTAGGATAATAGAGTAATTCTATATCTGAAGTGAATGTAAAAGTCTTAAAGGCTTAAAATTGAACAATATAGTTTTTGAGGTTAATAGTTAAAGGAAATCAAAAAGCAGGTCCTACAATGGTCAGAAATAAATCTTCGTGATACCATAAAAAATTTCCTAAATCACTGACGTAGCACACTAATGCATTCAAATATGTCCATGTAGCTGGAGCAAATGGTGCCACAACATTTGGTATAATCACAGATGGCATGATTATAATGGAAGTAAAAAAGCAAAAGGGATAAAGCAAAACCAAATGGCCTTAAATTAGGTGGTAAATCACTCAATTTAAAATCTTGTAGTTCAGAATTCAAAGCAAGGGCCCATGTTTGAGGAAACTAATGGAAAATTTGCCAGAAGTCATTCAGAAGGCAATGAAAAAGAACACTGCATTTATAATGGAAAAATATTTCAAATCACTTTAAAATTCAGTGTTAGAATAGTTAAAGAAATCATGGCTCTACAACTTGAGGAAATACGAGCTATTGTATATTATTAACATGAGTACTATTTTCTTAATCAGGACTTTTTTTTTGTTGCAAACAAAAGTATCCCCGTTAAACCAACTTAGCAAAAAAATAAATGGGAAAGAAGGGTGTGGGAGAAGAGATTTTTTTTTTCTATTTACTTTCTCTTTTTTTCTTTATTGATTAAGGCATTACATATGTGTCCTTACCCCCCAACTCCCAGCCCATGCCCTCACACCTTCCTAGTGTCTGTCCATTGGTTATGCTTATATGCATGCACACAGGTCTTTTGGTTGATCTCTCCCCCTCTCTCCCACCCTCCCCTGCCTTCCCCCTGAGGTTTGATGGTCTGATCGATGCTTCTCTGTCTCTGGATCTGTTTTTGTTCATCAATTTATGTTGTTCATTATATTCCACAAATAAGTGAGATCATGTGGTATTGTTCTTTCATTGACTGGCTTATTTCACTTAGCGTAATGCTCTCCAGTTCCATCCATGCTGTTGCAAATGGTAGGAGTACCTTCCTTTTTACAGCAGCATAGTATTCCATTGTGTAGATGTACCACAGCTTTCTAATCCATTCATCTGCTAATGGGCACTTAGGCTGTTTCCAAATCTTAGCTATGGTGAATTGTCCTGCTATGAATATAGGGGTGCATATATCCTTTCTGATTGGTATTTCTAGTTTCTTGGGATATATTCCTAGAAGTGGGATTATTGGGTCAAATGAGAGTTCCATTTTTAGTTTTTTAAGGAAACACCATACTGTTCTCCACAGTGGCTGCACCAGTCTGCATTCCCACCAGCAGTGCAGAGGGTTCCTTTTTCTCCACATCCTTGCCAGCACTTGTCCGTCTGTTGATTTGTTGATGATAGTCATTCTGACAGGTGTGAGATAGTACTTTATTGTTGTTTTGATTTGCATCTCTCTGATGATTAGTGACTTTGAGCATGTTTTCATAAGTCTCTTGGCCTTCTGTTTGTCCTCTTTTGAAAAGTGTCTATTTAGGTCCTTTGCCCCTTTTTTGATTGGATTGTTTATCTTTCTTTTGTTAAGTTGTATGAGTTCCCTGTAAATGTTGGAGATTAAACCCTTATCAGAGATAACATTGGCAAATATGTTCTCCCATGCAGTGGGCTTTCTTGTTGTTTTTTTCATGGTTTCTTTTACTGTGCAGAAGCTATTTATTTTGATGTAGTCCAACTTGTTTATTTTCTGGAAGAGATTTATTGACAAGGGTTGCACTGCCCTTGGAGATTAGTAGATCTAGGGGCTTAACTGATACCCTCTGGGTTTTTTTTCCCATCTCTCAGCTCTGCTTTGTGCCTGTGTTGGCTTCATTCTCTTGAACCTCAGACAAACCAAGGATATAGCTGAAGAGAGCTTCAACTTTACAAGATTACAGTTTAGCAACCCACATGAAGTGGGGTGTATTTTCTAGCAAATTCCTAGGAAAGAGCTCTGACTGGCCCAACTTGGGTCATGTGCCTATCACTGAGACTAACCATTATGACTGGTCAGGCCTGGGTCATTAGTTCACACCTTCTACTGAGGGATATAACCTAGAATCAAGTGATTGAAGTGAGGAAGGCACAGTTTCACAGTAGACAAAAAGGTGCTGGTACTGGACAGAGGAGCAGAAACAACAAATTTCAATGTCCCATAGCAATGGTGAAAATACCTGTTACAAAATGTTACATAAAAATAATAGAATAAAAATTGTATCTATGCTATGAATACAACTACATAAAATTTTTAATTGATATTGACCAGGGTAAAAGGAAAATTAATAAATAAAATAAGAATCACTACCAAGATAAGAAGCATTTGGCAATAGTTCTCACGCAGATACAGTTTTGCCCACTCATCTAGCTCCATGGCGGGACATTTGGCAATATCTAGAGACATTTTGGTTTGCCACAATAGAAGAGTGTAGGTAGAGCACAGGAGGTTTGTCTCAGTGCAGTGGCTGATGCAATGCTGTGAGCGCACTCCAGCAATTCAAATCTTTCTGGCAAACCAGGAAGATGAGCCCCTCCCAGAGCCACCTACACAGTACCCTGACCTTTATGCTCATTGGCTCCCTAAGAAGACCTGGTGTTCCATGATTGGCTACCTCTGTTAATATATACCGCTGTATTTCCTCAATAAAATTAGACCTGCATCACAGAACCTGGTCTCCAGATCGAGCATGCAAGTGTCCTAGGGCTAGGGGCTCCGTCGTCCTCACTCCTGGGAAATCCCCTGCTTCAGAAGAGTGCTACTGGCATCAAATAGGTAAAATCCAGTGATGCTGCTAAATACCCTACAATGCACAGAATAGCATCCATTACCCCCCAAAATAAAGAATTACCTAACCCAAAATGTCAATAATGCTGCTATTGAGAAACCCTGGCAGAGTGAAACAGAAAAAAAAAAAAGAAAAACAATTTTTTTCTTTAAAAAGATATGTTATTGTTTGCTCAATAGAAGGAAGGAGAAAAAGAAAGGAAAGAAAAAAATGGAAAAGAAAGCAAATAAAAATGATAGATGCTGATCTCAGAGATGATCAAAGAATTAGAGGCACAAATATATTGGAAATCAAGACACTTTATTTCTAGTCCTGTCGCTACATTTAACTGACAATGTGACCTTGGGACTCTTTGAGATTCGGTTTCCTCACTGTTAATATAAAGAATCGAGCTAATTAAGTTGCCTCAGGTTCTTCCAGCTCAAAAATTCTATAACATTATCAATGATAGTTAAGCAGACTCAGGAAAAAGCTAATCAAGTTTTAATGATCTATATGTTCCTGGCTACTTTTAAATCCTGGACTTCCTTGCTATTAAGGACACATTATCAGATTTTTCCTCTTGTTAACATTTTTGATATGAAATGAGTCATGTTGCCAATCTTAAGCCAAATAGACTTTTTTATCAGACATTGTCAACAGAAAAAAGTAACACACAGTCCATTCTTTAGTGCTCCATTTTTTTCAAATTTTTAATTTTCTTTTAGCAAGAGAAAACACAAAAGCCTGGACTCTGAAAAATTCTATGCTATGAGTCTAAAAAGGCAAGAGAATTACTTTAGAATAAAAGAGATTAAAGAGATAAAAACCAAATGCAATATGTAAAACTTGACTAATTCCTGGATTTTAAAAAATTGCATAACAGATATCTTCAGACATTTAGGGAAATGTGAATATGGACTATATATTAGATGATATTATTGAATGAAAGTCACCTTTTTAGCTATCAATGGTATTGTAGTTATTGTCCTTATTTCTAGGAGGTGCATGCTGAAATATTTATGGGTAAATTATCCTGATACTGCAACTTTCAAGCAGATCAGGAAGAAACAGTCTCCATAAGACATACATAAAAGATATAAAAAAATATATCTTGATATATCTGTATATCAAGAAAGAGAAATGTGGCAAAAAGTTGATATTTGGTGAATCTAGACACATTATCAGATTTTTCCTTTTGTTGACATTGGCCAACCTCCTGTGGTGCCTCCCCCTGACCAGGGGCCGCCACCGCCACTGCTGCTGGGGCTTGAGGCACTGACAGGAACTGCGGGGCATGCCTGTGACCTACCTACCCCGGCATGAGCAGCCCGAGTGGGCAGCAGGTTCCATCAGCAGCCGGCGCAGCGCAAGTGCATGGAGGTGAAATCGAGGTGCCTGCTTTCCCTCAGGCCTGAGCCCCCGAGCAGCCAGGGATAAGCTGGTGATCCCAACAGCCTGACAGCTCGGTGGCAAAGGTGGCATTCGGCCTGGGGACTGGCGAACAAGTGGAAGATGGCCCTGATCGCAGTAGGCTAGGTCCTAGGGACCCTACCCATAAAATTTCATGCACTGGGCCTCTAGTATATCTAAAATGTCAACGTTGTAAAGGCTCTTAAAGTTCTAGCCAACTTCTTTAATGTACCTAATAGAGAATAGACTGCATTGTGAATTGGAAGACTGCTGATCCGCATGACTGAACATTATTTTGTAAGAGTCGTCCATTAACATCATTGATAAAGGAAATGGATTATTAACTTTCAATTAAATGCGATTATAAGAAACTAGAGGCCCGGTGCATGAATTCGTGTACGGATGGGGTCCCTTGGCCTGGCTGGAGATTGAGACCAATCTGGGCCATCTCGCCCAGTCCCAATTGGGGCTGATCAGGGCCAGCCAGCTGGGGGGAGGGACTGTGGGGAGTTTAGCCAGCTGTGGGAGCACACTGACCACCCAGCCAACTGATCAGGGGGAGGAACCACAGGAGATTGCCCAGCCACGGGAGGTTGGCCTTGGGAGCACACTGACCACCAGGGGGCAGCTCCTGCATTGAGCATCTGCCCCCTGGTGGTCAGTGCACATCATAGATATTGGTTGACTGATTGGTTGATTGGTTGACCAGTAGTAATGGTTGCTTAGACTTTTATATATATAGATGTGATAATAATGTAAAACCCCATCACCACACAAACAAAATAAACCAGAACGATATACACAGCATTTTTCCAAGGAATGCACTTGCCCATCTTATATAATAAAAGGCTAATATGTAAATTGATTGAATGGTGGAACAACTTGTCACTATGACGCTCACTGACCACCAGGGGCCAGATGCTCAACATAGGAGCTGCCCGCTGGTAATCAGTGGACTCTCACAGGGTGAGCGCCACTCAGCCAAAAGCTGGGCTCACAGCTGGTGGCGGGAGCCTCTTTTGTCTCCATGACAGTCAGACAGCCCCCAAGAGCTCCTGGACTGTGATAGGATGCAGGCCGGGCTAAGGGACCACCCTCACTCCTCCCAGTGAATTTCATGCACTGGGCCTCTAGTTACTTATATTTATCTTCCCTCACCTTTCCCAATTTAAGCTTTGAAAATCAATATAAAACATCTCATGATGTTAAATACTCTCTTTATACCTAACTATTATACTATACTCATCAAGTATTAAAAAACTTGATCTTTTTTATACATGATATCTACATCACAGAAATTTTAAGTACGTTTTCACACTTAAAACTGATCTAGAAACACATCAGAGGCGTAGTGTCCATTACAATCAGCATGATTTATTGGCTAGGTTGGTTATGAGGGGAGAAAGGTGAAACTCTGTGCTCTACTGACACAAATATGCCATCCTAATCAATGATATAGGATTTCTCTCAAGCCAAAGACATTAAAAAGCCTGTCCTTTAGCATAGCAGCTGGAGCAATAATGTGCTACGAGTGATAGTCACACTGCCAATTAGTTGCAGAGATGGGGCTTGAACTGCTTTCCCAAGTCAACCAAATAAAATGCTCATTGAATTAGTGTTTTATCCTCTAGGGATCAAGGGATTTTATTCTGTCTGCAGAAAGATCCCTAATGACACCTACATTATCTTTCAAAACATATTTGCCTCTTTTAGCAAAGGTAGGAGGTAGGGCTTACTTTAAGGTGACTTTAAGATGAGAGTCCAATGTTACTCCCATATGTGTTCCCCCTGAATGACTCTATTAAATCACAGGATTAAATAAATTATTTTGGACTAACTTTAACCAATCTATATGTCTCCATTTAGATTATAAGTTTCTCAAGGGTAGTGACTGTATCTTACACTTCTTGATGTCTCTCTACCTAGCAAGAATTCAGTAAACGCTATTGGTATTTCTTGTAATGAAAATAAAGGAGACTGCTAAATCTATTACTCCAGTGGAATTTTTGAAATATAATAAATTTCTTTATAGTTATTTGATACTAGAGATCTGGTGCACGAAATACACGCACGGGTGTGGTCCCTAGGCCTGGCCAGCTATCAAGGCACGAGCATCTGGCATGGAAGGGCAGGTCTCAGCTGACCTCTGGGCCCTGGACAGCACTTGGGCCCCCGGGCCCCTGTGCACCCCCCTCCACTTGAGTCACGGCGTCTGAGTCCCCACGCAGAGATGTGGTAAGTACGGCCAGATGCGGCAGGCCACGATGCCACATGGGCCTCTGGGCTGCCTAGTGGCGCTGCACGGAAGCTGGGTGGGCAGCGCGCTCTCTCCCAGTTGGCCTCACAGACAGGCTCCTGCAGGAACCCACAGGGAGCATCCCAGCAGCTGTAGCCAGGCTCCCCCAGAAGATGCTGTGCAGGTGCAGGGCAGGCTCCTTATGGGTGCCCGGCACCTGAGTGTGGAGGCCTCCCAGGCATGCAAGCCCTGGCATCCCGGGGGAGGATAGCAAGGGGTGTGAGAACGAACTTGGCGGACACCCCACATTCTCAGTGCACCTCAGTCCCTGTCACCCATGCCCCCAGGTGGCTGGCGAGAGGTCACAGTGCGTTGATGCCCACCATGTTCCACGCCATCCCTGTGGTCAGCGCACATCATAGCGAGCAGTTGAACTCCTCGTCTCCCAGTCAAACTCCAGGTCAAACACCGCCCCCCCCCCCCCAGGGGACAATTTGCACATTAGGCTTTTATTATATAGGATTGCCTGGGTAAGATTCTATTGTTTGAAGAGTTTTCAAAGGTTATAAAATTTAATTAACTCAGAGAGAGTGATGCATACTTGAGAAGATTTTATTTTCCTTTCATAATTGCAATCGACAGGATAAAATTGTCCTCAAGCAGTTTTTCCTGTCACATTAGCATGTACAGTTAGTTTGAAGTCCCAAATGATATGTTCTCCCATTGTTTCATGTTTCTTGACTGTTAAGGCTAATAGAAAGGGCCCACATTCATCAGAATAAAAATGTACTAAAAATATAATCTGACCCAATTAGTAGAAGAAGCTCTTTGTCTGAGAAAAGTGGTAATTCCAGTTGTCGGCAGCAGAGGTAGTTGTTTTCACAGAAAACATGAGATACTAATTGCTTATATTTGAATTTCCTAATTATAATTTTGAATGTTAAAATCTTTTAAATTATTGATTTTAAGTACTATAATTCTTTACCTTGTCTTTTTCTTTTTGTCCTCCCCTCCACCCCATTTTAGCAAATTTATTTTACTATACAGGTCATTACTATCAATAATTTTTTTGTTCACTCAGTTTTTAACTCTCTAATTGAGTCCTCAATACTATGATAAGCATAAATATCCCAGGTTGACACTAGCATAATTATACTACTATTATAAAGTGACTATTTCTTGTTCCCCTGTAAGAAGATTTTAAATTAAATTTAACAAATATTTATTAAGTAATCATAAAGCGATAGTACTGTGGAAGGTGGCATGGGAAAAATAAAGATGAACAAATGTCTACTTCAGCACAAGAGGTTTAAAGTAAGAGTCTGGGGAGAATGAATATTAGACACTCACCTCTGAAAACTATTTCATTCCAAATCCTCTCCTATGACTATGTTAGGGCACTAGTGTCCTGAGATGAGACTAGTGTCAACATTCAAAAGGACAAGAGCAAGTCCATGTTGACCTATTTGGTCTCCTCCTTCTTCCCCATTAATGTTGCTGCTAGAGCAATTACCTCTGCTTACTGAAGAATCAGTGAGACTCCGAGTGAGCTACTTAACCACTCTCAAATTCAGTATCTCCAACAGTGAAATGAAAATAATCATATGAATTTTAGAGGATGATAGTGGTGGCCAAATTAGATATGGAACTGTGAAAGTATCCCTACAGTGCCTGTCACCTGTAGGTGCTCGATAAATATTAGTGTTTTTTTCCCCTCTTTCTGTGTGTCTCCCAATAGCATATCAACCTAATCAGAACTTAGGACCACAGAGGAGTATGGCAAAGATAAAAGATAATACTAGGCTGTTGCCAGTGATAATACTGTTAAGATGCTGACTTCAAAACTTCTATGCAGGATAATGTTCTATTTAATTTGTCTTCATTTCCCCTGCTCCCCTCACTCTTCAACCCCTACTGCCCTCCTGAGAGTCCCAACACCCCAAGGCTCCTTTCCCACTGAGCACCCTCTTTTATAAAGTTCTGTGGTTAAAAAACGTTGGAGATAAAACACAGCAAAGCACACAAATGTTGATAAAGGAATAATAATTCAGATGGCACCCTGAGAGCAAAGACAGGAATAATAATAGAAATTTAACGTATTTTATGTTTCTGATATGTGGGAAATTGGGCAAGATTCCTTTAATTAAAGAGAGAATGAGTAACTTCAATCACTTTAAGTATGGTAAAAACCATGTTAAGATACTGCCAATGAGTCAACGAGATAATGCCTTATAAAACTAGAATGTATTTGTTTTTATCATATCCATGATGACCTGTAACAGTTTTACTGCAGAGAAGTAGATATGAATGTGTGCATCTGTTTGAAGCCCTGGCAACTCAGTAAGACTAGCACATTGTTTTTACCCTCCTTAAACAGAGGGCACAAATAAATAATTCAACCAGAAACTGGTGTCTTTTGTACTGATCATGCATTTAATTTAAAATAAATATAGCCCTGGCCAGTTTGCTCAGTGAGTAGAGTGTCGGCCTGCAGATTGAAGGGTCCTGGGTTGGATTCCTGTCAAGGGTATATGCCCAGGTTGCAGGATCAGTTCCCAGTAGGGGGCATGCAGGAAACAGCCGATCAATAATTCTCTCTCATTGTTGATGTTTCTATCTCTCCCTCTCCCTTCCTCTCTGGAATCAATAAAAAAATATATTAAAAATAAAATAAATATAGAAAAAAATCCCTGAAATATACAACATGGAAGCTATAGTGGGAGTATGTTGGAGAAAACCTTTGTTTTGTCCCGATTAAAGAAATTCTACAAAAATTGAAGTAGCAAGTGCTAACTTAATAACATTTTAGAATATGTTTACCAAAAACATACTTTTCTGGAATATTTTTATTTAGTCAATTTGTTTTTGCCTAACAAGATAATATTATACAGTGAAAACATATGACCTAATTTTATTTTTTTCTGCTGAACTCAAGGGAATACAATTAAACCAGCAATTACTAGAGTTCAGCAATACTAAAATAGGCAACAGCTGAAATGGTATTGATAAATTATTCATAAAATGTAATTTCCATGATAATTTAACATTATTTAGTAAAGAGTTTAATTTCCTATCTAAAAGTTATTATTTCCAACTAGGAAGTCTTACTCCAAATAATTTTATATTTTTTGTTATATAGTAGCAAAAATTACTTGAAATGGCTGGAGGCAAAAACAGAATAACTCTCTGAGCCCAGCAAGTCATAATATTTCAATATAATCTAATGAGGAGAGTGAACAGTAATACAGAATCACTGTCGACTATTTTTGCTCTTCTCCCTGGCACTAGAATGAAGACAGCATTTGTGGAATACTGAGCATTTCAAACAAGAGCCAAGGTAATTTAAATTTTTATTGCTGCATTTAGTCCTTGGCTTTAAACAAACAGAAAAAAGAAGAAAGCTCGAAAAACGTAATTTACTACATCATAGTACCAATCAAATCATGAACAATCCAAATGCAACATTTGGCTTTTGTTGGGTTCCTTTTGTGTTGCTAAGACATTGGACATGTCTGAATGACAAGCAATATTTTGCAGAAAAGGAGTTCAGAATGTGCTCTTGACAAGGCTGAGATAGGAATATGGAGCCTGAGGCTATCTTCTTATTCTGTAACTAAGATGCTTTTGCTGCACTTTCCTCTTACTATTAATGGTCCTTGGGATGATTAACATTGGTTCCGAATTCCCAGTCACAAGCTAAATCAATTTGGTGAGGCTCCAGAATGAAGGGCTCAAAAACAGGGCTTAGGAGAATCTGCTAGGTAGTTTAGGTCAATTACATAAAAAATTCTGTTCTTCCTCATGGAACAGAGTGTGGAATCTCAGAGAGAAGGCGGGGGAGGGTGGGTAGGTAGAAGGTAACCAACCAAAGGCCTTGTATGCATATATGCATAACCTGTGGACACAGACAATAGGGTGCTGAAGGTCTGGGGGTGGGGGAGCAGGCTTGAAAGGAGTCAATGGGGGTAAAGGGGAGCATATATAATGCTTTCAACAATAAAGAATTTTTTAAAAAAATTCTATGCTTTCTTAGAGGAGCAATAAGTGACCCAACATGTTAGTCATCAGGGTACACATACACACACACACACACACACTCACACAGTGGTTTTAAATATAGCATAACCTTTTTGTTTTGCAGTTAAAATCTGAATCCTCTTCAATGAGCATCTAAAATACTAGTGAAAATAAGAAATATATTATTTTAAAAATCACTTAAAATGTATTGATTTTCTGCTACATAACAGTTACTGTGCTGGACGCAGTGAATATTAACTACTATAGCATGAGATAAATATTTACTGAATGATTACCCTGTGCCAAGCACTATTCTATGTTCTTCTCTACATGAATCAGTCCAATTAATATTTACAACAACTCTATAAGCAGGAATAAGCCATGAGTCCTCCTCTTAGATTTGGGCAAGAAAGGTCCCACGCTGGTCTTCATCTGGTTGTACCACTTTCTGCAGGACAAGGTAATGGGCTTTCCTAGGACCTGCCACCTCCCTTCTTAGCCACTTTGGTCACATGAGACGTTGGCAATGCCTGGCTAAATGGTCTAAGAGCACTTCAGGGACTGTGTGAGCCTTTCCCCTTTGTCCATTCTGTTTAGAGTAGAGCATGCCACTTCTATTGCAGCTGCTAAGTCCTTTGATCAACCTTGAGTTTGTCACACTTTATCTTTGACATACTTTCTTCACATAGCTTTTGGCTCACCATTCTCTCTTGCTTTTTCACGGAACTTCCTCACCTGCTTTGTCTCCTTTGCTATTTCCTCCTTATACTCCCCAACATTCGAATGTTCAAGTGCCTGAGGGCTCAGTCTTCAGTCTTCTTTTGTCTTTGCAGTCCATTCCTAAGAGGCCCTAGAAATATGGGCAGAAGGCTCTGTGTGTGCAGACAAACCAGAGTTCCCTTAGAAGAGCCACCAAAATGAAGGGCTTAAAAACAGGGCTTAGAAGAACAGTTAAAGGAATTGGTCTGGAGGAGAAATGGCATAGAGTGATGTAATGATTATATGTCTTTAAATACTTCCTTTAAAGCAGTGGTTCTCAACCTTCTGGCCCTTTAAATATAGTTCCTCATGTTGTGACCTAACCATAAAATTATTTTCGTTGCTACTTCATAACTGTAATGTTATGAATTGTAATGTAAATATCTGATATGCAGGATGGTCTTAGGTGACCCCTGTGAAAGGGTCGTTCGACCGCCAAAAGGGTCGCGGACCCACAGGTTGGAACTGCTGGTTTAAAGGCTTCCAGGTAGAAAAGGGATTAAACTTTTTCTGCATGTCTGCAGTAGGGAGAATCAGGACGAGTGAGAGCTTGAGAGTGGAAGAGATCAAATAAATATGGAGCTTTCTAGTCCTCGGAGCAGTAATGGCTTGTCTTGACAAAGAAAAAAAATGCTCTGGCACTCAAAGTATGCGGTCATGGGTCAGGGATGTGGGGTTGGGAAGAGGGGAAGCAGTAATCCTACAAAATTGCTCTGAAGCATTGGAAGGACTATAGAGTTAGATTATATAATGTTTGAGTCTACTCTAGTTTGGGGAACTTAAGGTTAATCCTTACCTTAATAAACATAACCATGATAGTCATCACAATTCCAGAAGAGAAAATTAAATCTGACCCATGAGAAGTTATATCCAATGAAAACACAAAAATTTTGTCATTGATTTAACATTCACATTTTATTCTGTCCTCTTTCATTTTCAGAAAGGAATCCATATGAAGCAAATCTACAAAGAAGAGCAGTAGAGGTGAAAATATCACAGAAAAGGCAAGTAGTTTGATGAGTAAAATTCATCCAGTTGAAACAAGTATGAAAACTCATGACAACCTGAATTTCTCACACATCTCAGTTTCTCCTCCTCTTTAAACTTCCTAATAGTAAAAGTTTAATCCACATTATTGCCAACTCCACTATTTGCGTTCATTTCAATAAAAATAAATAAATTAGAAATACCTCCCTTTCCACATTTATTTTAATCTAGAGTGTTTTGATCTCTCAGGATTTATTTTCTGGTTTCTCAAAAGAACAAATCTTGAAAAGCTCACTTTTAAACCCATAGGGAATATGTCTATTTCTACATTATTAGAGCAGGTAAATTGAGAAGGAATAGGACTTGATTTAACACCTGTTACATTCTGTAGACTATATATCAAAGAAAAAGTAAATACAACAATAAAGTTCTATTTTATTTCACATTTGAAGGTAATCTTGCTGACCATTGTATTAGTTGTATATTAGTGATATTGGAAAAGAATAAATTTACAATCTCATCAGCTTTTATCGGTGTATATGTTTCTCCAATTCAACAGTCTTGTTAACTCATTAAAGGCGGAAAAAGTCTTTCTTAAAGTCATCAAGTCTCAAATAAATCACAGATAAAATAATAGTGATTCATTGAACACCTTTTGTGTGCCTGGTGCTTTATATATATTATTTTCTGTTATTAGCAAACTGCTTTGTATTTATAGATAAGAAATCTGATACTTAAAGAGTTTTAGTTACTGCTTTTCCAAGGTCACATAACTAATAAGTTGCAGGGCCTAGATTAAAAATCTGGCTTCTGTTACCTCATCCAACAGTCTTATCTACTATTAGAGGCCTGGTGCATGAAATTTGTGCACAGAGTGAGGGGTTGGGGATGGTGGTGGTGTCCCTCAGACCAACCTGTACCCTTTCCAATCTGGGACCCCTTGAGGGATCTCTTTCACAATCCAGGACTGCTGGCTCCCAACCTCTCGCCTGCTGATTGCCCCTAACCACTCCCCTATCAGCTTGATCAACACCTAACTACTCCTGTGCCGGCCTGATTGCCCCTAACTGCCCTCCCTCTGCCAGGAAGGTCCCCCCCAGATGTCCTCCCCTGCAGGCCTGGGTCCCTCCCAACTGCCCTCCCTTGCCGGCCATCTTGTGGCAGCCATCTTTGACCACATGGGGGAAGCCATCTTGTGATGGTCAATTTGCATATTACTCTTTTATTAGATAGGATGTTACATTCCCTATAAAGCATGATGTGGCAGGGCCTGTTTTTGCCTACCAAATTATCCATTCTCTCCCTCTTCCTTATTGTAGCAGAACACTGAATTTTAACTGCTCAGCCAAGGCTGCTTTTCAGCCTCCCCTGCAGCTAATGATGAACAGGTAACTATAAAATATATGTAATATGTAATCTGTAAATGGAATATTTTCTGGAACTTCTTTCTCCCTCCCTAACCTACGCTTGCCTTGTGAGATGTCCATGTGATGCCTAGAGCTTTAGCAACTATTTTGACCCTTCAGAGGACTAAAGTTGTTCCCCTCAATGTCAAGCTAAATTCAGATGTTTTGAAAAAGATTAACCTGTGAAGGATAATTCCTTCATAGATAAATCTTATATGAAGATAATGTAACTAATGTGAAGTATAGTAGGAATTAATTATTAGTTTTTAAAAAAAATATATTTTTATTGATTTTTTACAGAGAGGAAGGGAGAGGGATAGAGAGTCAGAAACATTGATGAGAGAGAGACATCGATCAGCTGCCTCCTGCACACCTCCCACTGGGGATGTGCCCGCAACCAAGGTACATGCCCTTGACCAGAATCAAATCTGGGACCTTTCAGTCCGCAGGCCGACGCTCTATCCACTGAGACAAACCGGTTGGGGCTAACTATTAGTTTTAAAAAAATCTTTTTGTGTACTATATTAGGCCAACAGTGTTTACATTTTTACACGTGAGAGAATACCATAAAGATGTCTCTAAAATGCAGAATCCTGGGCTCAAGATCTAGAGAGTCTGATGAAGTTGGTCTGAGGGTATCTTTGTTTTTAGCTAGCTTTACCAGACATTCTAATGTTGATGTGCTGTATCCAAAAACTTCGTTAGAAACTGCTATTATTTTGTGCCACATATTTTTGTCATTGGTTTAGCCATTCTTAAATAAATTTGAATTTGATTTCGAATAAACTATGCTCATAAAATATTATTTAATTGCTTCCTTAAAATATACCCTCTTAATGTGGGACACTGTGGGATACTCCCAGATCAGCATGGCTTGGAGCCACCCAAATAAATGGTAACTCTCATTACCGCATGTTCTATACATTTTTTAAAATTTTCGAATAGATATTCCATTTGCCCAGGTTAAAAAATCAAAGTGTCCTGTACACCAAAAGGTGGTGGGTTTCATTCCTGGCCAGGGCACACTAGTGGCTGGAGGTGGAAGGAGGGGGAAGTGGCTGCTAACGAGTAGAGTGTGATTTTAGGGGTAATAGGGATGTTCTGGAACTAGATAGTGCTTGATAGTTGCATAATTTATGAATATACTAGAAATAATAAATTGTATACCTTAAAAGGGTGACTTTTGCAGCATGTGAATTGTATTTTAACTTAAAAAAATAACTTTGTACATATCATTTCATATGAGAATAGGTATTTGTATAGAATAAAATCCCAGAAGTGGAACTGGTGTATCAGAAATCATGCACACTTTTACTTTGCAATTTTCATAGATTTTGCTGAATTTTTCTCTAGGTTTGTGTGCCAGTTCATACTCTCATCAACATGTATGAGGGGGTTTGTTTCATCATAACCTTGCCAACACAGTATGTTGTCAAACTTTTAGAGTT
>PVJC01029306.1:0-21971 GCA_004026665.1 Murina feae
TGTTACTACACAGGCAGGAACGTTTGAAGAAAGAATGGAATGTGTGCTCTGATAACGGTGAGTTCGGCTTTTGGAGGTGAAGCCTAAAATGGCATATGATCACCTGTTTAAAGACTGTAAGCGCTTGTAAAAACAAAACAACAAAAACCTGAGATAAGTTCCCCAGGGCAGAGATCTGCTCACACTTCTATGCATCTCTGCCTTGGTCCCCAACTGAGCTGAACCTTCCAAACGCGGGTCTGGAGCCCTGACTGTCCAGCAGAGGCCGCCCTGGGCCGGGCTCCCGGGACGAAGCGCTGGGAGAGGGAAGGCCGGGGGTGGCCTTGTGGTCGCCGCGGGCCCGGGTGGGAGGGGTTTGGCGCGGCTGGCGCGGCGGCGGAGGCGGCCCCAGGCTCCTGCAGCGGGGATGGAGCAGAAGCTCGCCGGGCGCCGGAGGACACGCAGCTGACCGAGCGCAGCAGCCGCGCCGCGTTCGCCAGGCTTCCCCGCCCGCCCGCCGCCGGTACCTCCCGGGCCTCCGGGCTCCCACCGCCAGCCCGCGGGGCAGAGGAGGAGCCGTCGGCGCCGGGTGCGCTCGATCAGCCCCGACAAACTCTCCCGCGGCCAGCGCCGGACTCGGCACTCAGCACCAGGGTACCATGGTCGGCAAGACGCTCTTCGCTCTCTGCATCTTCGCCGCAGGTACTTGGGGCGCAGTGTTCCCGGGGGGCCGGCGGCTGGCGCCAGGGTAGGGGCTAAGCCGGGAGACGGAGTAGCGGGAGCCTGGGAGCCTGTGCGGAGGGCTGTGCGCCCTGGGGCTGGGGGTTGACACGCGCCTTTGGAGATCCTGAACCGCCCGGGACGAGCGGAGGGCTGGGTCCCTCCTGCCACAGCCGCGTCCGCACAAACTCGGGCTGAGTTTGCAGAACAGGTGGCTGCGCGCCGCGTTCGAGTCGCGGGTGGGCACCACCGACTGCTCCCGGGGTCCTGGGCTTCTGGGGTCCCCGAGCACAGCCTGCCGGAGTCGAGCGCCACGCTTCCCAGTGCGGTGGGACCCCGGGAGGGATGAACGACAGAAGAAGCGAGGGGCTGGGGAGCGGGAATGGGGGGTGGGGGAGTGGGAGTCCATCGGGAAGGTTTTAAGCGGTGGCTGCGCGGGGCGCCCCGCCAGGCTGGCTGGCGTCGGCCGAGACTTGGCGGGTTCCACCGTCCCTGCCTCGGGGTGACGATGCGGCATTCGAGTCCCAGGGAAGCTGCCCCGAGCCGGTTCAAGCTCGTGCTCACCATTGGGGTTTGCAGTTTTACCCAGCGGTCTGGAACCTCCAAAACTGCGAACTTCGCTCAAACTGGCTTTCCCGGTCTCACCCTCTCTCCCTGATATTTACGAATAAACGCGCTGCTAGGACGGCTTCCCCGCCAGCGCCTCTCAGGTCTTGAGAGTATGGAGATCAGGGGGCTGGGAGGGAGGAGGGGCCCGGGAGAGATGCAGAGCCTGGAGCTGGGATGTCCGGATTTTGCTGAAAATGCAGCCCCACGAGGGACACCGGGGGGTGGACGAGGCCAAGGCACGGGTGGCAACAGTAGCCTGAGTGCGCGCACTGGCATGTTTAGATAAGAATGTTGCAAAGTCACAGACACGCGCCAGTTTGACTCTTGCTGGTCGTCCAGCTATGGTTTCCTTCCTGACTTGCTTGGGTTGCTGTAATTGTGGACACAGGTCGCTACAGCCCCTTAAAAAGAAGCTGGGGTTTCCTGGCAGCTCTCAAAGGATAATGCAGTTTTGAGGAAAAGTTTCCCCGATGTGAGACTGTCGCGTGCGTTTTTTCCTCTCCTTGCTGTGCGCCTGGGAAAACTCCTCTTTCCCTCCCGCGTCTGAACAGCTCGGAGACGCGTCTGCAGACGGATCCGGAACAGCCACCGGGGCTGTGGCTGCGCAGCCCTGGGCCCGGCTGGGAGGCCCCGGCACCCGCAGGTGTAACCGGGGCATCCAGCCCCCGGGTGGCCCTCGTGGCAATGTCCGAGGTCCTCTGAGATGTTTACGAAGGGACGTGAAGGGCGCCTTCGCTTTCTCTTCCTAGAAATCCTTTCTTGAGGCTCGAGGGAGACTCAGAGAACCTTGAGTGAGACAGTAGCGCTGGTACGTAGGTTTGTCTGCTAATTCTATTTCATGACTTGTCTTTTTATTTAAATGTGTACATTTAACAGCACTGGCAGTTGGCAAAACCGGGATTAAACCTACTAAGCAATGTATTGTGACATTTTCCCCTCCTAAGGAGCTCATGATTTTTTTTTTTTCTTAGCCTGTTTTAGAGTTCCATCCCGGTATTGCAGGGACAGAAATAATACCTCGGTCACTGCCAGAAGGAGGAGGTAGGGGTAGAGGGTGGCTCCGGGACCAGGGAACCACCTTATCTCCATCCCTGCACACTTGTGTGGCGGTCAGGGCCAAGCAGGTGACAGCTCTCTGTGCTGAGGCTCTCCTGACCTGGAAGACAAAGTTGTGTTTCTGCGTGTGTCTCCCCAGGAGAGTGGTGAAGCTTCCTTCTCTCCTGTGAGTTTGTACCTCTGAGGGATTCTCTGTAGGAGTCAGTGCGGTCTTAGCGCTACTTGACAGAAATACCTCCATGAGGGTCTTCGCATCCCAAAGTAAAGTGTTTACAGAAACTAAAAAAGCACTTTTTAAAGAATAAATAGATGTGCTGGTAAATGGCAGAGGGTCGAGGTTGAGGGTTCTTGGAAGCAAAGTGGCAATGCATGTTTCAGCTGTAAGTTGTTTCACCAGGCCGTTGCTTCTTTTCTGTTTTCTTCTCCCACCCTACTCCGCCCCCTGCAGTTTAGAGGCTTCAGGACAATTTCTGGAAAACTCTTCAGATGATACTATCGTGAGCCAAGAATGGGGTTTGGCAGAGGACTTTTTTAGCTTAATAAATCAATATATACTTAGCATTTCCTCCACCCTGCATAATGGACACTTGCAAATATGCATGCATTGTCAACCCAACAAAGTAGATCTCCATATTTAAACACTTGAATTTTTAAAAGAAGGAAGAGCCCTGACCAGTTTAGCTCAGTGGATAGAGCGTCGGCCTGCAGACTGAAGGGTCCCATGTTTGATTCTGGTCAAGGGCATGTACCTTGGTCGTGGACACATCCCCAGGGCGTGTGCAGGAGGCAGCTGAGCAATGATTCTCTTTCATCAATGTTTCTAACTCTATCCCTCTCTCTTCCTCTCTGTAAAAAATCAATAAAATATATTTTTAAAAATAAATAAAAAATAAAAGAAGGAAGAGAGAAACCATGGACTGTCTTCAGTTCTCTCAAAGTTAATTGTGGTAGAAAACTAGCTGTCATGCAAGCCATTCCCCAACACCTCTAATGCCAGTCCAAGGCACACAGGAGTCCTACCTCCAAACTGAAATACAAGCCAGAACCTGGAGTGAGGGAGGACAGCTGGCCACAGAGGCTTCCATCTCCATCCCTCCCCTTCTCCCCTCTGGATTCTCTTCCTTCATTAACACCACTGTCATTGCCACCCTTCTGTGTTCTATGTCCCAATTTATTTTTAAAAACTTCCTCTCTGAGACTACTGAGATATTCCGGGACTTTCAGAAGGCCTTTCCCAAACACACAAGAAGGACAAAGGAGAAAGAAGCATAAGTAAGAGAGACGCAAACCCCGGGGATCCAACCTTTCCTGTCCTGGGCCTGCCCTCTCTGCCCCTTGTCTCCCCCACCCAGCGAGAGGACTGCATTCTGGCTCACCACACAGGCCCACTTACTGGCTCCTGGGTAATCAAAACCAGGAGCTAGATTCCAGTCTGCCACCCAGCTAAAGATCCTATTTGTGTTCTGGGCCTGTCCTAGCTCTCCTCCAAGTGACTAACAGCTAGAATGCTCTCCTCCCTTAAGAAAGACCCCACCCTACACATTTATGGTTCTGTTCTTACCACACATGTCAAGACCTTATCACAAGCATATGGAAGCCTTATCATACATCTTATCACAGACATGTTAAAAGTAAACAAAATATATGTACACACATTTATAGGAACAGCAAGGTTGCCTGTGGTTGGGTGGGAGTGAGGGTAAAGGGTTGCTTGAGTTCCTTTAGCGTGATTGCCTCCTGCTCCCCTGAAGTCTGTGTCACAGTTCAAGAAGTGGCACCTCCACCTGAGAAGGTGGAAGCTCTTCCTTGCTACCTGATACATTTACTGAGGCAGAGTTGCAAAGTGATAAGCACAGAGATCCTGCCACTAGATTGCCTAGGCACAAAGCCAAATTTTACTGCTTACTAATTGTGTAATTTAGAGCAAGTAACTTAACCCCTTGAGTTTTCTTATCTACAAAATTGGAGGATTAAACCTCACAGGGTTGTATAAGGTGTTAAGTGACTGAAGATACCTACAGTACCCAGGACATAGTGAGCACTCAATAAATGCTAGTTATTGCTGGTGGTGTTAGTTTTATTAATAAAGTTTACTGTATTTGCCACCGATTAGGTCGTCCTCTCCAAAAGCAGAGATTATTATGTTTACTCTTGGACAGTGTAAATCAAACATCTCAACTAATATTCAAGCACAGTGGCAGCTGTTCTGGCAAACCCTAATGTGCAAATTAAGAAAAGATTTAGCTCAGCCTACTAACTGCCTAATTTGAAAAGGTTAATAACATGCCAACTCCTATTTAGCACAACAGTCTCAAGAATGCTCGGTAGAAGTCTCACCGAGACTTTATTTTTGCACAATCATTTGCAAAGTGGTCAGGTTCCCAGAGATGCAGATTTGGGATAATGCAAACAACTTAGGAAAAGACAGCTCATGATCTGAATGATCCAGAGTGGATCTCTACAGTACCCAAATCATATTATCATATTGACCAGATCACTAATTTGATTGGCACATTTGGATCTAATCTAATAATGTGTGTGTGTGTGTTGTGTGTGTGTGTATTAGAGGCCCAGTGCATGAAATCATCCCTAGGCCTGGCCAATGATCAGGGGCCTTCCTTCCCATGGCTGCTGGCTGCTGCCTGGGGCCTTCCTTCATTCCACGCTGCCCCCTGGTGGTCAGCACACATCATAGCAAGCTGCTGAACTCCTAGTCAGTGGGACTCCCAAGGAGACAATTTGCATATTAGCCTTTTATTATATAGGATATAGAATATATAATCTATTGGATTATAGCATCTACTGGAGAGAGACATTTAAATAGAGACATTTAAAAAATATTTTCAAGTGGGATTGGCTGTCTTAATACCCAAATGAAAGGAATCCTGGCATTTATGACAATTTGCTTTCTTTTGGAACTATCTGTCACTGAAATTGGATGTGTTAGTTTAGGAACCAATTATTTGCTTTGCTAATAAGAGATCGAATAAAATGAAAGAGTTGCTTAAAAAAATTGATGTTTCCTTTAGAAGACAGAGGCATTTCTAAAGAGAGGTAGGCTGAGCACATGTGCCTGTTGCAATGACTACTTTTTACTTGGAAATGCAGGGCTAATAGGTTATCATCCAGTTAATGTGCAAGCAGGGTGACTATGAACTCAGAATGATTTGTATATGTAGGTCATGGAATTACTTTTTTCAGTCACTGCTTAAATTATTTTTTCATTGAGAACCTACATGTGCTAAACACTGTCCAAGGTTGCGCTAGAGATACAACAATGAATAAAATAGGCAAAACTAGACCCTCAGAGACTTACATTCTTTGAGGTTGACTTGTTTTGACTTGATGAGAAGAAAATCAGAAGTTGAATATCTAATCACTGTCTCGAGCTCAACACGTCCAAATCTGAACTCCTGGATTTCCCTTCCCCAAAATGCTCCCCCTAAAGCCTCCCCCATCTCAATTAAGGGCAACTCCAACTTTCTAGTTTGTCAGGCTGAAAATCACAAGTCATCATTGAGCCTCTTTCTCTGAACACCCCTTATCCAAACCCCCAGGAAAATATGTGTATTTTTACTTTCAAAATATATACAAAATTCAAACACTTTTTGCCACCACCATTGCTCCTACTCTGGTGTGAATCACCCACATATTTCTCCTGGAGTAATGCCATGGCCTCCTTTCAGGTCCACCTGCTTCTGCTCTTTCCCTCCTAAGGTCTGTCCTCTGCATAGCAACAGTTCATCTAATGGAAATGTATCAGATGATGTCATGACTCTGTTCAGAGTTCTGCAGTAGCTCCCACTGTACTCAGAGTAAAATTCCAAGTCCTTGAAATGACCATCAAGACCTGCTCCAGCTGCGGCCCCATCCATTCTTGGACCTGGCCATCTACTTTTCCTTTGCTCACCCTGTACCAGCCACACTGGCTTCCTTACAGCATGCAGTAGCTCCTTCCTTTGTCTGGAACATACTTCCCCCAGATATCCACGTGGCTAATTCCCTCACCTTCCTCAAACCTTTGGTCAAATGTTACCTTCCCAATGGGGCACACCCTGACCAACATTTAAAAACTGCATTGTTTCACCTGTGCACAACGTATTCCCAGTGTCCCTTATCTGCTTCTTGTCTTTGCTTTTTCTTTAATGTGAAACCCTCTCCATCCCTTCACTCCTCCCCTCCCCTCCCCTCCCCGGGATGCTGTCTCTTGTTTACTGTGGTGTCCCCAGTGCTAAATCCTCTGGCACTCAAGGGGTGCCAAAACTCTTTGTTGAGTGGATAAAATACATTTTTGTGGGCTGGAAAAATGAAAACTTAATCCAAAAATTTCCTTAGATCACCCCAAAATGAGACATTGGCAAAACTTGCTTACTATCAGGTGCTTCTGTCTATGTCTCCAAATAAGCTTTTTTGAAAAATGAGCCAAGGCATTCAGTTTTCATTGAGGGTTACAAAAGCTAAACTTTAAAAATCAGCATCTTTTGGAGGGAACTGTGCACATGCAGAACACTTCTGTTTAAAATGTATGCCTTTTTTTTTTTTTTTTTTTTTGCCACAGCCATTACTGCAAAATAACTGCAACTTTGAAACTCTCGGCCAATTAAGAAAATGTCGCCTTTGAGCTCAGCTAGAGGAGATAAAGAGACCTCTACTATTTGAACATTTTCTGAGCATTTTCTGAATAAGTGAAAATAGTCTGACAATGAAAGTGACTTGAGTCTGAGGGAAGCAGCTCCGGCATTTTCCCAGTCATATCTGGGCAACTTACGTGAAGCTGGATGCTGAGTGTTGAGTGTCAGTCAGTCACTAGGAAGCAGAGGAATACACTGGGAGTTTTCTCGGCCCTCCAGACTCTGTGTTTTGCTCTCAATGGTGATTCTGAAACAGGAATTGTGTTTTAGTCTAAGCAATAAATAGAAGTGAAGTCCTGACTAAAATCAAATCTGGACCCTCTGAGCACCAGTCTGCAGGGCTGACACGCCTTGATGTAGCTGCTGTTAAAATCGCTCAGCCTCATCATCCCACAAACACTCATGGTACCTTCTAGCTTAAATAGGAACATTTAATTATTTAGCAGCTGTCCAAAAAGAACATGAGCTTTAAAATTTATATATATTAAAAATATAACAATATATTCATCTTGAAGCCTTAGGGATAGTGGTAAAATTTCAGATTATATCAACTTGAAGAGCAACCTATAAACAAACAAAAAAAAATGGAAAAAGTTGATACTTCATATTAAAAGCATGGACCTCATTGTTCACTGAGGTCTGCTTGTCCATTCAGTTTTCTTGAAGTGGGAAGACACTTAGCCATCTTGAAATGCAGCAGCATTGACTGTAAGCATTTCAGTCCTTTCTTCAAAGGATAACCCTGACCTTGAGCTTGAAGACAGGCAGGGTACATGTGTCTGGTGTTATGGGTGTGACACCAAAGGACAGGTGACCATTCCCCCACCTCTTCTCCAGGGGAGATACCATCTTCTCTGCTTAAAATGAAAAGCAGGGCTTAGGTTCTCAGAAGGAAAAGGAGGATGCATTAAAAAGAGAAGGCTTGGGATACCTCGAATCTCAAAGGCAAGTGTGGCTGCTGAAGGAGAAAAAAAATTACCACATTACTAAGAACAGGGTTTTAGTTTGGGGGATTGTCAGAAAAAGGCGAGGTGTGATTTTTGAGATTCATAAATTTACAGCCAATTTTTTGTTAAAAAAAGTCACCAAATGACAGTTGCCTCTTGTTTTATAACAGTTTTTAAAAGCTGCACTCAGCATTGATCTAAAAATTATTTTTTACTCTGGAAACTATAAACATACAAAGAGATTTGTTTGTTTTGGTTAAGAGCTTTTACAAATATTAATATATTGGAAACAATGTAAATGTCTAACCATATAGTGCTAATCAGATAAACTAGAATGCATTCAACCTTTATTCCATGGGGTAACAATAAGCAACTGCTTAATATAATGAAGTGGCTCATTTATGTACTGATAGGTAAAAAGGTTTACAATATATTGAACTAATTTTGTAACCTAATATTTCACAATATATTGAAAAAGTAAGCTAAGGAATAAAATGTACATTGTGATGAGATATTTAAAACATCATGTTTATGTGAGAAAATGGTTAAGAAAGGTACAGTGGTTTTCTTTGGGTTTCACTTTTTATCCTTTTTTGTTGGGCTTGAATTTTAAAAATAGTTTGTATTGTCTTCATAGTTAAAAAATAAATATATTATCAATATTTTAAATTCTCTTTATCAATAGTTAATGTGGCCACGTAACTGCTAGATGGCTATATCTACCTTCAAAATCTTGATTCAAAAATCCTTCTGACAGAGCCCTCAGAAATAAGATCTTAGAAAAGCAAATAATTTCAGAAAGGTTTACAGGATATCACTGACCTAATGGGCAAGGAAGGTTCTGGAAAGAAATTGACTTAAAGTAATTTTATATTTTCTAAAGCTAGATTGTTGCATAGATCATTGATCAGGACAACCATCTTAGGTAGTATTTTAAGAGGCTCTGAGATAACTGATTAGAATTTAGTGTTCTTTGTTAGTTTTTAGTATCTTTAATATTTTCACTTATGGGAGCAATTTTAAATGAAAACATTATTCTACGCTTTTCTAAAAGGAAATTTGTCAGCTTAGATATCAAATAAGAAAAACAGCCCTTAGAAGAATAGCTGATTAGCTGGTTTGTTTTTCTTTTGGCAACATTAAGTTCCTTATATCATCTTTTTAATAAAATAATCAATAAGATGTGGTTTAGGCAAATGCTGGAGGGTCCATTAGTAATACTCCATGGCATTATTGGAGGACAATGCAAATGTGACTAGCGAGAGGGCTGGAGCAGACAGAACTGGGAGAGGCTTTGTGATCTGGACCAACTCCTTCATATGAGAGACATGTTGGAGAAAGGGGGCAGGGGATTCAACATTTTAAAATTGTAGTTGTACTAGGTATCACATGTTATACTATGTTCTTTTCATCTGCAGCTTCATCTAATTCTCCCAAAGGCCCTAAGAGATAGGCAGTACTATTCCCGCTTAGGAGGTCAGGTCAGTGCTTAGGAGGTCAGGTCAGCGAGCTGTAGATCACACATTGATAATGAGCTGTAGATCACACATTGATAATGAGCTATAGATCACAGGTTGGTGTGAGAGAGTTAGGCTTTGAACCAAAGTCTGTTATCTTTTATCCACCTCAGCCCCTGCTACCTGAACTGCCAAATCAGCTAATAAATCTTTTTGTGTAAGTTTAATCTCTATAATTTCCCCATCCCACGGATCCTCTCTGATTAAGAATCTTATCATACATTCCTAGACTGTCACAGGAACTCTTAGTCACTGGTCACCCTTTTTCTTCTCAGTCTCTTGCCACTCTGTTGAGGCCAAATTGCCTGTCCCCCTCCAAAGGAGGCACAGACCAAGATCTGCTTTAGGGTCTTCCATGTGCTTGGATTGGGGTTGCTAAGTTCCATTCCCACTAAAAGAAAGGAAGCATCCTTAGAGAAGTCACTAATTCCATGTTGGGTGAAGAAATGTATATGATGAGTCTGGAATATCTTATACCAGATATTAATGATGCTATTAAAGACCATCAGGCTCCTATCACAAAAACTCAAAACCACTTATTAAGGACCCCATGGACAAAAATGGAACAATTTGAGCATCAATGAGGATAATTGCAATATTGAATCACAGAGTTTAAACTCATGAGTTCATATTGATACCAGAAACAAAACAATGATAACACAAAACTTCATTGATCTCCATTGAAAGATGCTAACAAACCAACACACTATCTTGAAAAATAATAAAAAATAGAAAGAATTAAGTATTATTGATTAATTGATCTTATTTTGCCTTTATGAGATATACCATGAGGTGATCAATTATTAAATGACTAGAGGCCCAGTGACTCTAGTCATTTAATAATTCGTGTACCAGTGGGGCCCCTCAGCTTGGCCTGCAGGATCGGATTAAGCCAAAATTGGCTCTTTGGCATCCCCTGAGGGGTCCTGGGGATCCCGCTGGTGCATGATCAGGGCCAGGGAGGGGCACAGAAGGTTGGTTAGCCAGCCAGGGAGGGACCGAGGGAGGTCTCTAGAAAGTGTCTGGCCCTTCTCACTCAGTCCCAATCTGCAGGACCCCAGCAGCAAGCTCACCTACCAGTCAGAGCATCTTCTCCCTGGTGTATGTCATAGCAAGCAGTTGAGAGGCCTTAGCATATCATTAGCATATTATGCTTTGATTGGTTGAATGGCCGACTAAACACTTAGCATATTAGTCTTTTATTATGTAGGATGGGATGGCCAAGTCTCTATACAAGTGTTCCAGGGAATAAGTGAAGATGACACAGTAGAAATAAAATATCACCATATTGCATGACCTAATGAGGTGGTAGATCTTGGCACTGACTATTAGTGGCTATCAACATTATGAAGTATGAAACAATCAAATTCTCTATATATTTCCCAATGGAAGAACACACAACCTCCTATAAAAAAGTGTTGCCACATTGAAAGGAAACTACATCTGATCAAGCCTCCACAACCAACAATCTAGTGATAGGGAGCACAGAGGACCAAGGACCACAGGAATAAAGTCAGCAAACTCCAGGCTATGGAAACCTCTACAGGATAAACAATGTCATTTCTTCAACAAATAAACTACAAGGAAAAAAAGAGCAAGAATGAGAAAAAGATTGGGGGTAACATGGGGAAGGACAAACAGATTAAAAAGACTAAGAGGCATAATAATTGTGAACTTTTATGGATCCTAAATCAAACATGAACTGTAAATATAAAAGGTGGCATTTATGAGATAGCTGTGAATTTAATCATTGGCTAGATATTTGATTATATTAAGAGACTGTTTTCAGCATGATAATGACGTAGCCCTTATGATTTCAACGAAAGTCCTTATTTTTTAGAAATACATATGTTTATATTTAGATAAGAAATTCTATGATGCCTAGGATTTGCTTCAAAATAATGTGGGAGTGAGACAATAGTTAGGGTTATTAGAAAAAACATTGTTGTGAGTTAATTCTTGAAACTCAGCAGAGGGAGCACAGGGATTTGTTACACTATTCTCTCCCATTTTATAGATGATTAAAATTTTCTATTATAAAAATGTTGTAAAAACAATCTTCCAGAATTTCCCATTTCTTACAGAAATAAGTCCAAACTCCTTAGCAGGTGGCTTTAGATCTGAATTAGACACAGCACCAAGGAAAGAAGGTGCAGGCAATTATGGTGTGAGAGGCTGGAGAAGCATATGGGTCGTTCTTGTTTGGGAACTCTTCCCTAAGACAGGAAGCCCTGCCACATACCTTTAGACTTCTGGCCATTCCAGTCCTCATTCTAGAGCGTCATACTCCTCTATCTCTGCCACCAAAACTCTACATCCAGCAGCTCAAATTTCCCCTGAAGTTGTTTGCAGGTGTTAGCCCCAACAGAATTCTAGCCTTTGGAGGGCAGAGATCCTGTCTTAGTTTCATATCCCTCCTTCCCATGTATAAGTGCACACACTGTGGGTGCTCAGTACTTGTTGAATGGGACTTAGGTAACTGAGGCTCAAAGATGTGGACCGTGAGGTCTCCTAGCTCATGAGTAGCTGACCTTGGACTAAAAATCTCAAGTACATAGGAATATAACTTCAAAGTCTCCAAAACCCATTCAGCATTGTACACCACACTCCTCCCCTTGACTGTGAGGATTTAAGATTCGGGGTCGCTGAGGAAAATAACACATTAACTTAGAGTAGCTGAAGGTTATTTCTCTATTGCCATGCTGGCATGTGGAGGGCATAGAGCCCCCAGGAGGGGGCCTAAGGACAAACGTGTTTTGATAGTAGACAGTGGCCTGGGAGCTGGGACTCGGCCGGGGTAAGGAGTTGAGATGTGAGAGGCACCATGAATGCACTGGACTCCCACAGGCCTGGAGAAGCACAGAGAGGAGAGGAGATCCATGCAGCCTGTTTCACGTGGTAACAGATGAGCTGGGGAAATCTGAAAAGGAACTATAATGGCTTTCCAGACAAGCTTGCTCTCTACCCTTACCTGCACATCTTTATGAAAGAATACTTCACTCCAGATAAGTGAATCCAGTAAACATGTCTTTTTAAAGGACCCACGGGTAGAAAGAACTTAAAAGGAAGTGTGCCCTCCTGCACAGAAAGGGAACACCTTCTCCTGTCCTCTCAGTTACCCCGCAGCAGGGCCTGCCAGGAATTAAGTGTCCTGTCCCCAAACAGTACTCTCTCCAAACTGCTGCCAACTGCTTGCTCCCCTTGAACAATGCCAGCCTGCCAAACTCAGATACATATAGTAGACTAGCTACTGTCTTCATTTCCCAGGGTTGTTGTAAAAAATTACCACAGTCTTGGGAGGCTTAAAGGAGCAGAAATTTGCCTGGCCAGGTGTGGCTCAGTGGTTGAGCATTGGTTCAATTCCAGGTTCGATTCTCAGGTCTGGTCAGGGCACATACCCAGGTTGGGGGCTCAATCCCCAACTGGAGGCGTGCAGGAGGCAGCTGATAATGATTCTTTCTCATCATTGTTGTTTCTCTCTCTGCCTTTCTCTTCCTCTCTGAAATTAATAAAAATATATATTTTTAAAAAGTATCTTTTCAATGTTTTAATTAAATGTATCTGGGTAACACTGATTAGTAACATTTATAAGTTTCAGGTGTACAACTATTACTGGGTGTGGGACATAGGAGGTCACAGCAATCTTTCATGGAAAAATGTCAAAATCATGACATTCAGGAACAGTGGATATCTGTTTGCCAGTGTGTGTGTGTGTGTGTGTGTATTTGTGGGTAGGATATGTGTTTCCCTTCTTTCTTACCTGCTTCCTCCCTTATTAAAATAATTAGAATAATTTAAAAAGGAGGACATCAGTGGCACTAGAATGAATGTCTTTTCCAGAGAAATTTATTCAGTGGATTCATACATTTTCTGGAATATCTAAAATTCATCTCTCCCTTCCCGTAAAAAAAGCAAAATATTCTGTACATTTAATGGCTATAATCATTTATACCTCTGTCTTCTGATTAGTAACTAGGATGTTTATTAGGTAGAACATGGGCATTTATTTGGTTCTGTAGCTATCTACTTAATGGGGGTTTTTGAATCATAGCTTTCCTTGTAAGTTAGAGTGAAAGTTAACATTTGAAATTCTTTTCCCCGGGGGAAATGTAATTTCGCTTATTAGATTTAATGGCTTAGATAGCTTTGCTTATAAAAGCAAGAGAAATAGCCAAAGAAAAGTGAGAGATCTATTGTCTAAAGCCTTTATTATTTGGGTTATTCTTAAAGCATAAAAAAATTTTAAGTTCTTATACCAAAACCAAAGCTGCTTGATGAGACCTGAGTTCATGCTGAGATGAAAAGTTACAATGCAAGAGAACAGCCTCATTATGTGTTTTAAAATTCCAGGGAGAGCCCTTGTTTTGCCAGAGCCATGCGGTAAGACAGCCTGGGACCCAACGTCGGTGCCCAGGAGACGAGGAGTAAAAAGCTTTAGAAGCTTTGAACTTAAAAAAAAAATTAAGATTAAAGGAGTTAATCAGGAAATCTGAGGTTACATAAGGGTGAGCAGGTCAGCCAGCTCATATATCTGGTTTGGGTCACATACTTGCAATGAGCAAACTTTTCCATGGAAGATTGTACTTTATGATAATTCTTCCAGAATGAAAGTAGTGACAAGAAACATTAAAGTTTGAAAAGTGATCCCCACCGCCACCGACATCTGAGAACATCCTGGCCTCTCCAGAGACATCGACAGAGGAAAGCACATGAGCCAGCTGGGGCTCGAACCCCGAAGGGACAGGCAGGAAGAGTAAGGAAAGTGGGTCACGTTTGGTGAAACAGCCTGTCTGCCTTGGCAAGTCAAGCTGGCCTGGCTGCCTGGAGACCTCCTCTCCAAAGGCTGATGCTCGGACTTTGCATGGCACTGGGGACAGGAACTAGACATAGATCTGGAATCTAGGCTCTGAAGTTCTCAGCTCAGTACCCACACTACATCCTTCTTCACATTAGTGGGAAGAGGTTAGTCACTGTTGAAGCAAGAACCACTGGCGGGGGGCGGGGGGGGGGGTAGCTTTCTAAGATGGTGTGTTGAAGTGACAGGCATTCTAAGGAAATGACCCAACTTCTTCTTGACTTAGTCAGGGTTGGGTATCTAGGAAGGCACATAAAACCTGAAGTAGGGAGACAAAGTTCATTGACCATACCAGCTGATACCTCATTAAGTATTTGCTAGTCAACGTGACACCATTTACCTTCTTTCTGAAGCTATGCTTACTCTGGTCAAACTTTACTGACACTAATAGCTTAGATTTGAAAGGGCAAGGTTTTGAACAACCCACATTTGCCCTGTGTTTGACTCATAATGCCCAACAACAACAAAATGCTGCTATTTTGACAGAACACGGAATGTGTTATGTAGCTCGGACCTTGCTGTAAACTCAATGGTTCTACCTGCTCGTTTTCTTTTCACTTGTGATGCTGACAGCCTGTTCTAGCACAGCGTACAGAAAACACAAACAAACCCCACTTGCAGGAGAGCAATTTCTGCTGGTTGTCATGACAGTGAATAAGTGACAGGCACCAAGTCCCCATCTGCAATCAGAATGTGGGCCCTTATCACCTGGACTCCTGAATGAGAGAATTATGGTGTGTATGCATTTTCTTGATTTTATTTTTATGAAATTTAGTTTCCTTAGCATCAGACTTAAGGAACACTTGATTTTTCTTTTTGATGAGGAATTTGGCAGAACATAGGCAATTGGCTGGGAGCTGTGTAAATTCAGGAAACCTGATTAACTAGTTAGATTAAAATTCATCTAAGAATTTAGGCTTAACCCCTGGTGAATAAAATATCAGTCTAAAAGCATTACAGTTTGTTTTTACATGGGACATTGGATTACCTGTGCTTCCTTGCTACTCAGCATCCAAGATAGAAATTCAATTTATGGTATAGAAAATGGATACAATATGGATAAGCTTGTCTTAATTTAATAGGGATGACGAATTCAATGTTCTGGTAAATAAAATATTCCAAATAATTAAGCTTTCTTTATATAATGTATGTTTTCACTTTTCAATAAAAATAGAAATAAAAACATATTTAAAACTATATTTAACATTTATGGTAAGATTACTGATAAACTCCATGCCTGCATCTGTCTTCTATTAAATGAGAATATTAAATCAGACGAGTTTTAAGATCAGCTCTTTATGATCCAAAACAGATTATTAACCAGAGATCAACTAAAACATAGAATACCCATAAATGAGCACCAATAAGTCCATAACACTGAAATTGTATCCAAATTTGCATGTATGTACTTATGTACCTTTTTCCAGTATTTGAACCCCAATAAGGTTAAGAACATCTAACATTCATTCTGCAACAAATTTGATCCTTAAATGACTCACTTTTTCTTTGAAGAGTTATCAGGCTCTTCAGGATGGTCTGGTACTTATGAGTGTCCTTACATGAACAGTAATACTGGCTCGTTTATTTGGGCTTCTCTTCAAAGAGCAAAGCTTGTCCTTTCAAGCTGTGGATAAGGAAATGGGGATGGGGACAGAATGGCTCAGGATGTGTCACTGAGGCCATCAGTGAGAGTCCTGGGAATCCATCATGGGTTTTTTTACTTCCTTATCTGGTGTTCTTTCTATTATAGTCTGTTATGCAGTATGCCTGAGAAGGTACATTTTAATACATACAGCTGAGTATTTTGGAGGCAACTTTGTTAGTTAAGATCTTTAAACTCTTAGACTCCCAAAACACTGATCCAAAATTAATCAGACTCAGCCTGGCTGGGCATGGCTCAGGGGTTGAGCTTTAACCCAGGAACCAAGAGATCACTGGTTTGATTCCTGGTCAGGTCAGGGCACATTTCCAGGTTGTGGGCTCAATCCCTAGTGGGGGGCATGCAAGAGGCAACCAATCAATGATGTTTCTTTCTCATTGCTGTTTTTATTTCTCTATCCCTCTCTCTAAAAATCAATAAAAACATATTTTTAAAAAAACAAAATTAATCAGACTAGTGGCAAGTAGGAATTTCAATTTAAAAATGGAAAATACTGCCCTGGCCAGTGTGGCTCGGGTGGTTGAACATCATCCTATGCACTGAGAGGTCACATGTTGGACTTCCAGTCAGGGCAAACACCCCAATTGCCAGCCTGATCCCCTGTAGAGGGAATGCAGGAGGAAGCAGATCAATGTTTCTCTCAATCTCTTTCTCCCCCCCCTTTTCTATCTCTCTAAAAATCAATTAAAACATACTTTTAAAAAAGAATAAAATTGGAAAATATAACCCTGAACATACATTTTTTCAAGGCCCTTGATCCTTAAATTCTAATAAAAACATTTGAGTAGCACCTTATGGTTCCCACAGAGGTTTCAGGTACAAAACAACCCTCAGTCCTCACAAGCTGTTGACAGTCCACTAGTACTCCCATCATGTAGATAAAGAAAGTCGAGACTCCTAGGAGCGAGGGCACGTGTCCAAAACCACAAAGAAAGGGCAGAGCCAGAACTCAATGCCAATCCCAACTTTGCACCTGTTCACTTGACCACAGCTGTCTCCACAATGTTCTTAGGGCATTGGGGGTAGATAAAGGGTGTCCAGTCTGGGAAATATGTTGTCAGGTGAGACCATTTTCATAGATTCAAGTGTTGGAGAGGGAGCTGTGAGCAAAAGAAATTCTATAGTAAGATAACAGTGCATTTCCTGGAGTCTAGATTTAAATGAAGATGTATTTCTAAACAGCTCTGAGATTGGAAATCCTCCAGATTTCTGGAGGAAAACTACTGAGACTGAAATCCTCCCTGGTTCGAAATGCAGCTCATAACTTCTTATAAAAACAAAAACTGTGGATTTGCATAGCGTACTTCAAAGCAGGGGGACTGTGAGAGAAATTTAGGACAAGAAAGGCTATTGTTGCTCTCTATGGCTTTGTGCAAATTCCATAGGATCCAAAACCCAATAATTATCCTATTGTCTTTTGCCAATGATAAAGCTTTTTCCTAAGCAGTTCAATGACATTAAGTAGCTGGCAGAGATGTTTATATGATCAGTCTGTGCCGAAAGCACATTATAATGCACTGGAAGATGCATGATTTATGTATGCTGATTTTCATCTCTAAGAGATTTACAACGGGGCATAGATATATAAAATAATACAGTGTTTTGCTAGTATAAGGGGGGAAAAAACACTCAAATGCAGCTAGTCTGATTCTATCACCACAATGGTAGAGGAGCAGCTCAGACAAGTTCTTCTTCCACAGCTGCAAACAACAAAATAAGACCTGAAGCATGGAGGTATGGAACAGACTGACATACCTCGATGTAGGGAAGGGGAACTAGAAGAGATAAACCAAAGAACTTCTATACATACTCCATGGACATGGGCAATAGGATAGAAGACCTGAGGGAGGGAGGAGGGTCTGGGAGGAGAGGAGTAAAGGAGGAGAAAATTGGAAATATCTGTAATACTATGAACAGTAAAAATTATATTTATTTAAAAAGTACTTGATTTTGGGGGCCATGGCCCTACTTTGAATTCCAACTCTACCATTGAGCAGATAAGAGAAAGGGTGACTACCATTAAGTCTAATAAGGTGCCAGCATATGTTAGGCACCTTACAGACATTCTCTTATCTGGCTCTACAGCAACCCTGGGAGATTGTTATTACTGGTCTCTATTTCCAGATGAGGATGTCTAATAGTTTGTCCAAACCCACAGAGCTAATGGCACTCAAATTTGTACCCAGATCTCTCTACTATTAAACCCATGCTCTTTCTATTATCCAGGGCTTCTTTTCTGGACTTCACTGTCTCTGTCTGTAAACTGTGATCATTCAGCACACCTGTTACTAGTAGGATTGTTGGAATACAAAAGATTAATCTACCCAGAACAGTCCTGATACACACAGGAGCTCTTCCATCAATTGTGTTTCCCTTCCTATACTTTGCTCTGATAAAGTTCTGATTTTGTTTCTTTGTTGGTTTATTTGTTGGGTTGATTGCTTTGGGTTTGATTTGGTTTGGTTTAGATTTGGACCTAGCTCAACTCTTTTTAAAATTCTGAAGCAAAAAGGTGCCTCTAAACAGAGGTGCCGCTATGACTTTAGAGAACAGGGAAGGGAGATACCTTTTTGTTCTTCTATTTGTGTCTGGGGTGAAGAACTGCAGGGCGGGGAGTGGGGTGTTGTTGTTCTGCTCCCGAGGAGAATGTGTGGAGTGTGCAGGTGTCCCTTTAGTGTGCACCTCAGCCTTCTGCATAACTTTAACATCCCTCATAAAGCAGGGGAGCCCTGTTGCTATGGGAGGAGTTGAGGCAGGACTACGACCAAGCTGCACACTGCCAGATCTACAGCATTTCCAAGTGGCCTCAGTCAAGGTAGGCAGGTAGCCCAGAGCATTGCCCAGGCCTGGGGCACTGGGAAGATAGATAGAACTTCACCAAAATTAGGAAAAACTGGCGTGTTTCCTTGCCTGTAAATAACAGCCTGTTTGCAGAGCAGCTGCGGAAGAACTACTAGTTTCAGAAATAATTAGTTAATTAATTAATGATGGATGGATGTATTTAACTTTGCTCCTTACCTGAAGGCCCTGGAGCCCTCTGCTTACAGATAATGAACTATCAAATGATAATGAACCATCTACATGGCACATTCCAGGGAAAATGGAAAGCATCTAGATAAGCTAGAGTGGTTGAAGAAAGGTAATGACTCTTAATCTCAGAAAGATATTTTGATATTTTCATTCAATAGACATCGACTCAGCAGCTTCTTTGAACTAGGTGTATAATATAGTGATTGAGTCGTATACCTCATCTTGAATACACTCAGGGTCTACTGGGAGACCAGACTTGCAAGCAGATTCTATAACATAGCTTCGTGGGCTCTGTGTGGGAGGTCTGTGTGGAGTGGAAACTCAAAGCAGTCAGGGTATCTATTTTGCCTGACGGAGGAGTGGTATTTGAGTTAGTTTTTAAAAGATAAACAGAAAGTTGCCAAGCGAAGAGAAGGCAGAGAGAGAGGGCATCGTAGGACAGTGCATGTGCCAAGGCCCGGTGTCCACAACAAGGGATTGTGAGAAATCCATGAGGCACAGCCATAAGACAATGAGGCCAGGAACTAGCTTGAGGCAAGGGTGAAATATCTGGGCTCTGGATTATGCTAGTCAATGGGCTCAAGTCCTGGCTCTGCTACTTCTAGAACATGACTGAATGCTTCAATCACTATTGCTGAGGGTTGTTGTGAGCGTTAAATCACAATAATTCTTGCACTAGTAGTGCACAGTAAATATCACCTCTTAGTAGTATTTGTGGTGGCAATAATCAGTCTTACAATGAAGTCAATAAGTAAGAACATGAGTAGTGTTCTTAGTTAGACTTCTCAAGGGACTTTTTTTAAAGAGAAAGATCTAGAAGAGAGCTGTCCAATAAAACTTGCAGTGATGATGGATCAAGTGTACACCATTCTAGTTCAGCAGCCATAGCTGAATATGGCTATGGAATACTTTAAATGAGCCTAGTTCAACTGAGAAACTGCTATTTTAAATTTTATTTAATTTAAATGGCTATCTGCACCTACTGGCTACTATATTAGACCATGGAGGTCTAGACCATGGAATAATAAAATGGAATTATGAGAGAACTTCGAGGCACATTTGAAGTGTTCGCATTCTCCGCCACCATTGCCATTTTACAGATGTGGAAATGGAGGCTCAGAGAGGGAAATTGACCGGCTCAGGGACACGCAATTAGTTAATGACTGACCCAGCACTAGAACCAGCAGGTCTTCTGACTGGGTTCTTATTGTCCTGAAGTCTGACTGGGTACTTTCACTTTAGAAAGTCTCCGTTGCCCAAGCATCGTAGGTCCTTTTGCCACCTCCGCTTTCCCCACCATGCACATGTCTGCTCCTTGTGTTTCTAACACATAGGCTGCAGCCAGTAGGTCCCCAAGAATCTAAAACTTATTGACAGATACTATAGTTTTGACAAATGCTAGTGGGAACATTATGTATTGGCAACAGCTCATTTAGTACAACCATTCTTTTCATAACTAGTACTTTTTGTTCTTGTTATATTATTATTTTTTGTTACTTTGCCTGGGTGTTGAACCAAAGTGTCAACAAAAAATACGAACTTCCTTACACTGTTTACAAAACATGAACCCAGAGTCTGTATTGGAATTTTTAGGAGATTAAATCACTTGACAGAATCATTAGTTAAGGTGGGATGATCAGGTGTAGACACAAGTCTTTGCAACAACTAATGTAGTTAGTTATTCTTGAAGTCAGAGGCAGATATGCTGAAGGGACTATTGTGGTGTCCAGTCTACAAATGTAGCCCTTTCCTTCTCCTGCAGGGAGAAGCTCCCACCTTTATTTGCAGCAAACACTGGTGAGGAATAGAATGTGGTGTCAGGGAGCTGAACCATGGGTTTGTTGCCTCATTCTTGCCTTTGCAAACAAATACTGTAACACAAGGGACGTGGCTATGGGTGTGGATACTATAATCTGAAATGTGGCTGTGGGTGTGGAAGCACCAAGTGAATAGCTGGGGAGGTGGGGACAGGTCAGTTAGCATTTATTCATACTGTGCTCTTCCATGAAATGCAAGAGGTACTAACTCTTGTCCTGCCTAGCCATCTCACCGCAGCCTACATGAAGGACAGCACTCACAACCTTGGGCATGGTCTTAACCTGGCTCTACATGAATGCTGAGGTCATACAGGTCTCTATGCTGCACACACACTGTCCTCTGCAGCTCCTAGAACATTCCAGTAGGCCCTCTTTTCAGCCTGAGCTATGCTTTTCATAGTGTAGCTAACTCTTACTCATCCTTCGGATCTCCTATAAATGTTAGTCCTTCTGATAGCATTCCCTAACCCTTACTCTCAAAGAGTAAATCAGCTCCTATAAACACTCTGGAAAAAAAAAAAAAGGAAAAAAAATCCTGCAAATTACACACACACAAACACACACACACTAGGTCTCATTTCAACCTTGATGTTTTCATTACGATTCTTGGCATAATGCTTAAAATGATACCTTATTTTTATGATTATGGGTTTAATATCTATCAACTTAGATCAGCAATTTTCAACCTGGTATTTTATAGCATTTTTAAAACATGTAATACCTGACTATTTAGTCTGGGCCCTGACAATTAGATTATCAAATAAAAAATGACAATAGCCAGCACAACAATAGCCACTTGGTGTCAGTGAATCAAAATTATACCTATGTTTTGTTAGATTGGCTATATATATATATATATATATATATATATATATATATATATATATTTGGTGTGCTTCAGGATTTTAGCAATTAGTTTATGTGTGCCATGAGATGAAAAAGGTTGAACATCACTGCCTTAGTTTATTGATTTTATGAGGGTAGGGATTATTTATTTATCCTAGAATCCAGTCAAGTTCCAGACACTTAGTAGGAGCTTAGATAATATTTCTTGAATTCAAACATAAATGAAGAACTGTATCATAGCTTACTTAGCAACAATATAAAAAGAATAATTTTTGTTGAGGAGTGAATGAATGAGAACTCTAGG
>PVJC01029307.1:0-21971 GCA_004026665.1 Murina feae
TGGTTCACTGACCCTCCCCAAGTCCCAAGTTCACCTTCTCCCAGCCGGATTCTGGCTCACCCGGTCGCAGGTGTTTCCCAGGTCCACCTCCTCTGCAGCTTGGGCTGGGACGCACTCGCCCCAGCTGCTCACTCCCTCCGCTCCCGGGCAGGCACCGTACCCTTCTCCCTATACCGCCGCCATTTTTTCAAACCCCCCTAGTTTAGATTGTTTTAGATTTACAGAAAAATTGTGAAGATTATACCCATATACCCCATACACAATATCCCTGATTACTGATATCTTACATTGCTATGGTGCAATTGTAACATGTAGTGAACCATCAAGGAAACAGTTACAATCCAACCTCAGTTCTCTAATATCTCCAATATCAAACAATTTGGTTCTAGACCAAGTTGTTCAAGGAAAAACTGTACCAGTTGTGGAATAAAATTTCAGTTCTTGACCTGACAACCCTTTCATGATGATATCTCTGCATGATGCAAAGCATCTCTCATGCAATGAGCAAAGAAGATAATGCTTTCTTGTCTGGCAATATTTGATTAGCACAATTTTAAAACATAAAAGCGTCATCAAGAGCACCAATATTGGTAAGGGTGTAAAAATGCTCACAAAACAATAATCCCAGACAACTGAAGAGGCAGAACAATTATTGTTGATTTGGATAAATGAAAGTGATTAGCCAGTGAGAAAATGTGGGAGGCAATGATATGTAAAAAGTGCTAGATGCTGCATCTTGCCCTCTTGAAAGATACCCTTAAAAGGAGTGTGGCATGTGATTCATTGAAGTCTAGCATGGGGGTGGTTCCCTAAATTTTAGGAAACATGTGTCTCTTTTTCTATTAAAGAGTTCTTTAGACATATAATCTAATAAAAGAGTAATATTGAAATTGACCGTTTGTATGGGATGCCTAAGCTACGCCCACCAACTAATCAGAGCAGCTGTATGCAAATTAACCCAGCCAAGATGGAGGCCGGCAATCACAGAGCTACAGTAAACAGGCAGCTTCTGTTGCACCAGGAGTAAGGTGTCTGCCAGCCGGCTGGGCCTCTCTGTGCTCAAGGCAACAACATAGTTGCTACATTGTTGCAACTATAGAAGCCTCAGAGATGAAGCCAAGAGGACACTTCGTTACCTGCCTAGGTCTTGGCTTAAAGGAACAGTATCAATTATAGAAGATAAGTAAACCCCAGAAACCTGCTTCCAGCCAGCCTTGCTGGGACATTGGGTCAATGGGAGCTGTGGGCAACCTGAAAGCCTGAAAAATGCCCCTCAGCCCATCACCCATGCTGGCCACACCCCAATGGGGTGAGGGTGCCCACTCAGGGGCTTGGCCAGCCTGAAAACAAGCATCATCCCATCACCCAGGCTGGCTAGGTACCCCAGTAGGGACCTGAACCCTGAAGAGACTGTGGTCAGCTTGTAAAGAGCCATCATGCCCTCACCCAGACTGGCCCAGTACCCCAGTAGGGACCCAAAACCTGAGGGGACTGTGAGCAGCCTGAAAGCCTGAAAATGCCCGTCAGTTCCTCACCCAGGCTGGCCAGGTACCCCAGTAGGGACCCAAGACCTGAAGGGTCTGTGGGCAGCCTGAAAACAGCCCTCACCCAATGGGGTGAGGGTCCACACTGAGGGGCTTGGCCAGCCTGCAAACAGCCATCAGCCCCTCACCCAGGCTGACCAGGCATGCCAGCAGGTGGACATCCTCAGAGGGGTCCCAGACTGCGAGAGGGCACAGGCCAGGCTGAGGGACCTCCCTAGTGCACAAATTTTTGTGCACTGGGCCCCTAGTATATTATATATAGGATTGTTAAAACAGGTAATCATTTGTGTGTCTGGAATGGATTCATTCAATTTACATATATATTTAATTGGAAAAATTATTTTGTTTCCTTTTTTTATATTTCTATTGATTTCAAAAGATAAAGGCAGAGGGAAAGATAGAAACATCAATGATGTTAAAGTATAATTGATCTATTGCCTCCTGCATGCCCCCTACTGGGGATTTAAAACACCATCTAGACATGTGCTTTTGACCAGAATAGTACAGGGTACCTTCAGTCCACAGGCTGATGCAATATCCACTGAGACAAACTGGCTAGGGTTGATTTGAGTTTTGAAAAATCACTTCTCAAGCAGCCTTCTGAATCAATTAAGTCCAAGAAGTGAGGTTCTACCTTATTGAAGTCTTCATTTTATTAAGATTAGTTATTAAGATTTTATTAAGATTAGTTTATTAAGATTATTAGTTTTTATTTAATGTGCCTTTTCTGACCTGATACTGCATTAAATTTTAGTCATCTTGTCATGCCTCAGTGGGAACCTCATGACTGTACAATTTTCTTGATCTCTTGTTTCAGAGAACCATAATCTTTTGGTTTGTTTGTTTTTTACATTAAATCTTCAGGTATTATTGATGTTACAGTTGAAAATTTGTACAGTTTTACCAAACTCTTCCTATTTCTTCCACTACTCAGCTGCTTGCAAACACTTTTCTACTCTGTGTTGCAGTAAGTTTGGCTTTCTATTTTTAATATTCCACATAAGAGATATGATGCATTGTGGTGGCTATGTATGTGTGTGTGCATAACATCCTCTTTATCCATTCATCTATTTTTTTTTAATATTTTATTGATTTCTTACAGAGAGGAAGGGAGAGAGATAGAGAGTGAGAAACATGGATGAGAGAGAAACATCGATCAGCTGCCTCCTGCACACCTCCTACTGGGGATGTGCCCGCAACCAAGGTACATGCCCTTGACCGGAATCGAACCTGGGACCTCTGAGTCTGCAGGCCGACGCTCTATCCACTGAGCCAAACTGGTCAGGGCATATCCATTCATCTATTGATGAACACTTATATTACTTACTTTGGCTATTGTGAATAATGCAACATATTACCTAGTATTTTGGATGTCTTACCTAAAACCCCATGGAACTAAATAACCATTTTTATGTTTCAACTAGGGGCCCAGTGCACAAAAATTTGTGCACTGGGGTGGTGGGGGGGGTGTGTTTCCTCAGCCCGGCCTGTGCCCTCTCACAGTTTGGGACCCCTCTGGGATGTCCACCTGCTGGTGTGCCTAGCCAGCCTGGGTGAGGGGCCAATGTCTGTTTGCAGGCTGGTCAAGCTCCCCAGCGGAAACCCTCACCCCAAGGGGTGTGGCAAGCCTGGGTGAGGGGCTAAGGGCAGTTTTCAGGCTGGCCACAGCTCCCACTGACCCTCTGGGCCATCCGCCTGGGAAGCTATGGGGTGGCACTGGCCACCCCATGGCTTCCCAGGAGGGGGCCGCGGGGTCCTGCTGGCTGCTCCCCGCCCCCCGCCAAGGCTTCTCCGCCTGGGAGGTGGATCGGGCGGCGCTGGCCACCCCATCGGCCTCAGAGGAGCAGGCCGCGGGGTCCCGCCGGCAGCTCCCCGCTTCCCGCTCCTGCCCCCTGCCAAGGCTTCTCCGCCTGGGAGACGGATCTGGCGGTGCTGGCCACACCATGGGCCTCCCAGGAGGGGGCCGTGGGGTCCTGCCAGCTGCTCCCCACCCCCTGCCAAGGCTTCTCTGCCTGGGAGGCGGATCTGGTGGCACTGGCCACCCAATGGGCCTCCCAGGAGGGGGCCGCAGGGTCCCACCGGCTGCTCCTCGCCCCCTGCCGAGGCTTCTCCGCCTGGGAGGCAGATCGGGCGGCGCTGGCGACCCCATCGGCCTCCCAGGTGGGGGCCTCAGAGGCCGCCGCCTGGTCCCCGCACCCCCTACCCCAGGCTCCTGCCCGGGAAGGCATCTGCAGGCCCAAGGCACAGGATGCCTTCCCAGGATGGAGTCTCCCAAGATGGCAGAGGCCGCAGTCCAGGAGAAGCCGCACACCTGAGCTGCAGCCTCCGCCATCTTGGCTAGGCTAATTTGCATACAGCAGTTCTGATTGGCTGGTGGGCATGGCTTACCCCATCTTGGAGAAACGGTTAATTTTAATATTATGCTTTTATTAGTTAAGATAAAGATTTGAATTATCACACTTCCCTACAACACTTGGCTCTTCCAGGAAAATTTCCCAGTTTGCATGGGGGTTATGTATCTTTACTAGAAACACTTCACTGATTTTCACCACTCCCCTCTTCCTCTTTATTTCTTTCTCTTCCAGAAAACCTCATACTAATTAAGTACCATCAGGCTTATGTAACTCCCCATGACTTTGGCTGAATTAATTGCTTGGTTTAGTCACAGGAGTGTCATGAATATTTCTCTCTCTAACACAGAAGATCAGAATCCTGTCTGTATGTGGAAGACAGAGAGAGAGAGAGAGAGAGAGAGAGAGAGAGAGAGAGAGAGAGAGAGAGAGAGAGAGGAGGCAACAGCAGAAAGGTCCTAGTGAGTCTTCTGTTTTCAGGTGTGTGACATGAGCATCCCATATAGTAGCTGCTTTTCCTCCATCAGTGATCCAATGGAATTTTACATTTTACAGACTGACTGAACAAGCTCTATATAGAAGGGGATGAAAAACTAGTTAAGATGCAACAAATGTTCATAAGGTAAACACAGTGTCAATCACAACTTACTTTGGAACTGAGACATATGATTCAATCTGAGACTCACAAATACGTCCAGTTTGAGAAACATGTTTGAAGTCTACTTGAAGGAGGACTCTTGACACTCTATGTTAATTTACTAAACTGACTAATTTGGTCAGCTAGATGTGGTAAAGATACTGTCTGCAAAGGTAATGAGAGATCACAGGACTGGAGAGGTATCCTACTGAGTACCCAAGTAAAGGTCTTTGATGTCTCTAAAGGTGAAATTTAACTGTAGCCACAGTCTGTTGAAATATCCATTTAATTGAACATATCAGTCAACTACTTTGCATGACTGCTAATTATATAACAGTTTCTTTGTGCACAATCAGTAATTTTAATAATATTAGATATGGATTCCTAATGGGTGGGACCATGACGTTAATGATCTGGAAATTCCCATTGAGGAATCAATTATGCTTTTCAGGTTTAAGAGAAATCAAATCCTCCTGTTAAATTTATAACAGAAGAGTTCATTATTCCTTCTCTAACTGCATCTTATATAATGGGTGTCTACCTGTGAAGGCCATATTTTCATTTACATTGGGCCATTTTTCAATCAGGGTGAAAGGTGTTACTAGTGTTTTATAAGTAAGGAAATTGGTCCACAGGGAAATATATTTTCAAGCTGATGATAAGTGCACAAAAATAATTTTACTGTTCATTGTGTCAGATTATCATTATGCACTAGAAAATATTTTAGGATAATGAGTGCTTTGGCTATAGGAAATTTAGGCAACACTGTAGTTCGAATGATTAAATTTAGGCATATTTGTTTCCTTTTTTATCTGCTTGTCTTATGTGGGCTTTATGGTGAAAAGAAATGAAAGAGCCTTAAAACTATCAAGAATAAAACATCTAAAACAGAATAAGATTTATTATTACACACTGCCAGCCCTCACACAAGACTCTGCTCCCATCTCCATAGCTCACACTCCCCACCAAATGCCAAACAAAAGCAAAATCACCAACTCCTTTTCTTCCTTACCTGTATGATAAAGTGTTAAGGAAAAAATTCATCTTTGGTTTTCATGTAGTCCTTATTTTCAGTGTCTGGCTAACTATAGACTGACTGGCCTGGTGTCCAAATTGCAGAATTCTACCTCCCTCCCTTCTCATATACCTGCCCCTCCTTTCCTCCCTTCCCATCATCAGAGAATACACAGAAACACACATTTCCTTTATACACATTCTAGTATTTATTCAAGGACACTATTTACATATTGATTGCCTTATAATGCCCATTTTGTAGAGAGACTACAGATACTTAAGATGCATATTCTTCTGGGAGACCCTGGGCATCACTTTTGATAAAAACACTCCAGCACTTCTTATTCATTTGATTGCTCACTTGCTGGAGGTTTTCTACCCTTCCTAAAGTACATTACAAGTATCTGATTTTTTTCTACCATTGTCATTCTTTTTTTCTCTCTGCTTGAAGACTATTTACCTTTACCATTATCTTCATTTTCTAGTTGGGAAACAAGTTAAACCCAGAAAGACATTGATGTTCGGGAAAAATTGGGATAGGGATTTGTAATAGACTGACAATAGATTGATTGAGGAAGTCTGTCCCCCAAAAAATCAAGTCCACAGTCCTGGGGTAGGAATTATTGGGAAAGAAGAAGAAGCACATGAGTAGGTTGTCTGACGTTATCATCTTTTGTCATCAAGTTGGGAAACGGTCTTCCAATTCACTTTAGTACTTGGAATTTCTTTGTCCATCCTTGTGCTTGGAGTCTGATTCCTTATCTAAACTAGGCCAGGGTATTTTCTTAGTAACTTTGGCTTTGTTGTAGCAACAGGCCCTACTACAAAGCTCCTGGACTCTATGTATAGTCTGCAGGACAATGAGGACCCACACCCTTGAGCTCTGATTGGACAACACTCAGTGGTTGCCATGGTATGACTTGACATCACAAAGCTTCAGTTAGACCATCCATAAGTGTGGGGGAGGATGCAGAGGACTAATATGCTCTGGTGAGCAAAAGGGGAGCTTCCTCAATACTCCTAAAATATTTCCCAAACTGACCTCCCAACCCCTCATTTCCTCTGGTTCAATTATTGTCCAGCATATGGCAGGGAGATGATGTTTCTTCTATGCCATTTCCCAACCGCCTCCCCCTCATCCATGCAGTGTCCATTCTACTATCCTGACATTATCGTTACCTAGTATTTGGTGTGTTGTTAGTTTTTTAATGGGTGCTTCATTTTAGAATAGTTTTAGATTTACATAAAAATTTTGAAGGTAATACCCATATACCCCATACCCAATTTCCCTTATTATTATCTTACATTGTTATGGTGCAATTGTAACATGTAGTGAATCATCAGTGAAAAAAGTTACAATCAGACAACTGAGGTTCTCTATTGTCTATAATATCAAACAATTTGGTTCCAGAACAAGTTGTTCAAGGAAACACTATGCCGGTTGTAGAATAAAACTTCAGTTCTTGCTCTGACAACCCTTTCATGCTGATACCGCTGCAAGACACAAAGAATCTCTCATGCAACAAACAAGGAGATAGATTTTTCTTGCTGGCAAAATGTGATTAGCATAATTTTAAAACATAAAAGGGCCATCAAGAGCACCAATGTTGCTAAGGGTGTGACAATGGTCACAAAGCAACAATCACAGGCAATTGAAAAGGTAGAAAAATTATTGTTGGCTTGGAAAAATGAAAAGTGGTTATCCAGTTATAGTATGTGGGAGGCAATGATATGTGAAAAATCCAAGATGCTGCATCTGGTCATCTTGAAGGATACCCATGAAAAGAGTGTGGAATGTGATTCATTGAAGGCTAGCACAGGGTGGTTCCATAAAAGTAAGAAAACAAGTGTTTCTTTTTAGATTAAATAGTCCTTTACACATATACTGCATATAAGATAGCTAAAACAAGAAATCATTTGTGTGTCTGGAATGGATTAATTCAATTTACATATATATCTAATGGAAAAAAAATACTTGTTTTTCTTTTTTAATCTTTCTCTTGATTTCAAAAGAGTATGGCAGAGGGGAGAGAGAGAGAGATAGAAACATCAGTGATGTAGAGAATAACAGATTGGCTGCTTCTTGCCACGCCCTTGACTGGGGATTGAGACCACAGCCCAGTCATATGCCTTAGACCAGAATAGAATTCTGGAACCCTCAGTCCACAGGCTGATGCTCTATCCACTGAGACAAACTGGCTAGGGCTGATTTGGGTTTTGAACAAATCACTTGTCAAACATCCTTTTGAATCAACTAAGTTCAAAGTGAGGTTCTACTGTATTGAAGTCTTCATTTTATTAAGATTGCCTTAGTTTTTATTTAATGTGCTTTTTCTGACCCGATACTGCATTAAATTTTAGTCATCTTGTCATGCCTCATTGGGATCCTCATGACTGTACAGTTTTCTAGATTTCTTGTTTCAGAGAACCATAATCTTTTGGATTGTTTGTTTTTTTACATTAAATCTTCAGGTATTAGTGATGTTACAGTTGAAAATTTGTATGCTTTTACCAAAATCTTCCTATTTCTTCCACTACTCAGCAACTGGCAAACACTACTACTCTGTGTTTCAATGAGTGTGACTTTTTCTATTTTTAATATACCACATAAGTGATATGATGCAGTATGCCGGATGTGTATGTGTGTGCATAACATCTTCATTATCCATTCATCTACTGTTGAATACTTACTTTGGCTATTGTGAATAATTCAGCATATTACCTAGTAATTTGGATGTCTTACCTAAAACCCCAGAGAACTAAATACCCGTTTTTAGTTTCAATTAGGGGCTCAGTGTACGAAATTCATGCACTTGGGGGAAGGGTTCCTCATCCAAGCCTGCCCCTTCTCACATATTGGGAGCCCTCAGGGGGTGTCCTACTGATGGCTTAGGACCACTCCCTGCTCCCCTTTGGGAGCTGGCCTAAGCTGCATTCTGGCCTCCCTTTGTGGGAGGTGACCAGGCTAATTAGGGGAAGCCACCAGCTCCATCACCCTGCTCCTGCAGCCATTGCCAGTCACCGCAGCCACGAAGGTGTTTTCATCAACATGGACTCCAGTCTCTTCACCATGGAAAAATGACAACTTTCTTTACGAATTTTTAAGATGTGTCTTTCATAGGATATGACATTTCTTTCTTTCTTTTTTCTTTTTTTTTTTTAATCCTCACCTGAGGATATGTTTCCATTGATTTTTAGAGAATGTGGAAGAGAGGGAAAAACAGAGAGAAACATCAAAGTGAGAAAACTTTGATTGGTTGCCTCCTGCATGAGCCCTGACCTGGGCCCTGGGCAGGGAGGAGCCTGCAACCTAGGTACATGTGCTTGGTCAAAATTGAACCCAGACCCCACAGTAGGCAGGATGAGGCATTATGCAGTGAGCCAAACAGGCTAGGGCAGGATATCACATTTCTTAGCCCTCCAGCAGTGGACCTTCATTTTTTTCCTCCAGTAGTGTGCTGGAAAAACCCTAGATCGACTTTAGGGATTCTTATTACCCAAGTTACTAAGAATATTACCAGTGGCATACAGGGAGCTTAGCCAATGAGCAGTAAGAAAAGGTGTTTCCTCTGCAGTTCACTCTGATTTCCAACTCCATTCCTGCCCCTCCAATCCCAGCTCTATTCCTGCCCAGGCCTGTAACCACTGGCTGAAGATGTAGGCGTGGGGAGGGGACCCCCATACCCCTGGGATCACTGGTTCTTCCTCTGCCCAGGCCTGCAGTCTCTACCTGAGACTGTAAGCCTGGGCAGAAGACCCCCAAGCCCCTCCATCAGCTTTACAGAGCCCAGGCTTCTGTGGTCACCGGCTCTGATCTTTCCCCCTGCCATTGCTGGCTCCACCCTTGAGCCTATGGCCAAGGTTACAGGCCTGGGCAGAAGACCCCAAGCCCCTCCATCAGCTTTACAGAGCCCAGGCTTCTGTGATCACCAGCTCTGATCTTTCCCCCTGCCATTGCTGGCTCCACCCTTGAGCCTATGGCCAAGGTTACAGGCCTGGGCAGGAGACCCCCAGGCCCCTGCCATTGCTGTATCCACTCTTGAGCCTCTGGCTAAGGCTACAGGCCTGGGTAGATGACCCCCAAACCCCCTTTGCCAGCTCCACCAGTGCCCAGACCCCTGCGATCACAGGCTCTGCCCCTGCCCCTCTGATCACTGGCTCTGTGGAGCCCAGGCCCCTGCAGTTTCCTGCCTTGCCCTGCCCAGGCCTGGGGCCTTATGCCCGGGTAGGGCACCCTCATACCCTTCTGATCACCGGCTCTGCCCTTGCCCCTTCTGATCACCGGCTCTGCCCTTGCCCATGCCTGAGGCCTCTAGTGAAGGCCTCTGGCCTGGACAGGGGCCTCTCTTCCCCCTCTGATTGCCTGTTTCACCCCTTGGGCCCCCTGACTCCCCTGCCACCTGCCTGGCTAACAGGCCTGACCACTTCAGTGGTGGGGCTGAGCCAGATTGGGCATCAAGATCTTGTGGCCATGGGGGCTGCCATCTTTGTGATGGAGTGATGCCTAATTTGCATATTACTCTTTTATTAGATAGGATGTGGCTATGGGCACCTCCATCTTGTGACTATGTGGGCGACCATCTTGTGGCTGTGGTCATATTTGTGTGGAGTGATACCTAATTTGCATATTACTCTTTTATTAGATAGGATAAAGATAGGAATTATCACTTTGCTTGTCCAGGAAACCTTCCCAGGTTGCATGTGGGGTACCATATTTTCTGGCGTGTAAGATGACTGGGCGTATAAGAAGACCCCCAACTTTTCCAGTTAAAATATAGAATTTGAGATATACTTGCCATATAAGTACCCCTCTTCCAACACACACCAAATAAAAATTTAAAAAAAACCACATCAGATATGATTTCAATATGGTAATTTTAATTCAAATGCTTATGACATGCAGGTACTTAGCAGTAAAACTGTCACTTATAAACATAAGGCTGTTTGTCATCAAACATGTAAACATAGAACAGTGCAAGTGGATTAAACTTTTCCTAATTCACTCTAAAGCTGAAAGGAAGGATAAGACAATAAACCCTTGGGAGCTGCCATGCTGTTTGTTTTCTAACCAAACTGGAACTGATGATGGTAGGAGGAAGATAATAAACAATAGAGAGGGAGCAAGTGCCGGGCAAGTCCCTGGCGAATTAGCAATGCCCATCATAACTGCAGACTACGGTATTTTTACAGGTTTCGCTGGCGTGACTGTTTCCCTTTAAAAGCCTTCAAAATCCTCCTGTTCATCATCTGATATTGTGAGTACTACATCAATGACATCTTGTGTTACATTTGTAAGGCAGTCATCGTATGGACCAAATTCCGTATCAAATGGTGTGGTCTCAGCTTTGGCTTCTTCTTCATCTTGCCACAAGTAGTCGTCCTCCATACCATCTAATGAATTTGATATGCCACACTTCTTGAAAGACTTCATTACTGTTTGTGCATCAATATCATTCCAGGCTTTTATGACAAACTTGCACAAAGCATCCAACTGTGGAGAACACATGTTTCTTCCTTTTCTGAATGACTTTTTGCTGCTAACCATCCATTCATTCCACTGTTCTCAAAAGCGATCTTTAAATGGCTTGTTTAGGCACAAATCCAGTGGCTGTACCAATGATGTCAATCCTGCAGGAATAACTGCTGTATCTGTGTTTAGTCTTGCAAGCCTTTGCTTGGTGCTGGGAGTGAAATGAGCCCTGTACTTATCCCACACTAGTAGATTACATTTTTGAATAAATCCACCTGGTCACCTGCTCCATACATTATCAAGCCATAGCTTTACCCTTTCTTCATCCATCTAACCTTTTTCATTCACATGTACAAAACAACCAGCAGGGAACTTGAGTTTCGGCATTGTTTTTCTTTCAAAAATAATCTTTGATCTCAGTTTGGTGCCATCAACTGTGCATCCTAGTACCACTGTAAAACTGGACTTCTCATGCCCTATTGTTTTAATTAAAATTGTTTTTTTCACCTTTTTGATGGACAGTTTTATTTCCAACCATATCAAAATTCATTGGAGTCTCATCCATATTTCCAATACTACTTAACAAATAGCCATGTTTAGTGTGCTGTTGTATTACATATCGATGGAAACTATTTACTTTGCTATCAAGATCTGCAGGTAATTTTTGGGCAATTTTCGTCTTTTGCCTCCATACCATATTATGTCTTCCATGAATCTAGTACACCAGGATACAGTGGCCTTAAATCTGTTGCCGTGATCTGGGTTAGATTTGGCCCATGGAAGTGCAAACAAACGTATTTTATTTCGTGTCACTACATAACCATTTTGGCGATGCTCACTCACCATGTCTGCTACATGTTTTTCGAGTTCTGGCCAATATGGGGTGCCTCCTCTTATTGCACACTTACCCCTTGGCATACTGTTTAATGCTTTTTCATTTGCTTTCCAGTCCCAAACCATCTTTTCTGTTACTCCATATTGTCTTGCAGCAGTGCAGTTATTATGTTCTATGGCAAAGTTTACAACTTTAAGTTTGAAACTGGCTTCTTATTTCTTTCTTCTTGCTGGTGAAGCCATGATGGGTTTTTGACTGTTGGACATTTGTATACTGTACTGTATGTACTGGTACTATACTGTATGAACAGGTACTGATACTGATGCTATACTGTATGTGGTACCCAGTATACAACAACCAGCCAATCACGGCAAGTGATGTACCTTACCGGTGATTGGCTGGTTGTTATATACAAAGCCTGCTTGGATTGGTCAGCTTTCCCTGCCTGCTCAGCCCTCCCTGTCTCCAAGACTGACAGAGCAGTAGCGCAAACATGCTTCTTTCCCCCATCTGGCCTGCTCTTGTATCTTATTACTTACCTCCTTCTCTGCCTCTCAGATCTTGCACATGCGCGCCTGTGCCTCTTCGCTGCAGTCCTCAGGAGCGACATCTGAGAGGCAAAGAAGGAGGTATAGTAATAGGATACAAGGGCGATCCAGATGGGTGAAAGAGGCGTGTTTTTCTGGGCACAGTGCCGCTGCTCTATCTCTTTTTTCCATACCCCGGGCATCCCGGACGCCTGTAGCTTGCTCCGCCCTTCACTTACACCTTCTCGGTGAGGTGCCCCCTCACCTTGTCATTGGGACCACGTTAAGTCATTTTTGTCCATGAATCCTGGTGAGCGGATTTTCTTCTACTGTACTTGTACAGTGTTGCCCTTTCTGCTTTCATACGGTCGCCGCATACAGTGAGGGGGGGGGGAGCTCAAAAACGGCCGTGGCCGCATCCCCACCGTATCCTGCGAGCATGGGGCCACACTCCATTCATTTCAATGTAGCCCAACGGAGACCATATGTGACATAAAAAGGAGCCGACCAGAGACACTTGTGGTATCCCTCTGGCTCCATTGAAATAAATGGAGTGTGGCCATTTTTGAGCTTCCCCCACCATATGCAGCGACCACAGATTTTCCAGTCTGGTTCAGAAGTTTTAGCACCCAACCTATAAGATGATACCCGGCATATAAGACAACCCCTGACTTTTGAGAAGATTTTCCTGGGTAAAAAAGTCGTCTTATACACCAGAAAATACAGTATGTATCTTTACTGGATATACTTCTCTGATTTTCTTCATTCCCCTTCCTATTTATTTCTTTTTCTTCCGTAAAACCTCAAACTAAGTCAGTACCATCAGGGTTATGTAAATCTCCATTACTGTGGCTGAATTAATCGCTTTGCTTTGTCATTGGGGTGTCATAAATATTTCTTTCTAGAACCCAGAGGATCAGAATCCTGTCTGTATGTGGCAGAGGGAGAGAAGGAGAGAGAGAGAGAGAGAGAGAGAGAGAGAGAGAGAGAGAGAGAGAGAGAGAGAGAGAGAGAGAGAGAGAGAGAGAAGGGCAGCAACTGCAGAAAGATTTTTCAAGGCCCTAGAGAGTCTTCTGTTTCCAGATGTGTGACATCAGCATCCCACATAGTAACTGCCCTTCCTCCACCAGTGACCTAATGGACTTGTACATTGAGCAGACTAACAGAACAAGCTCTATATAGAAAGGGGACCAACATCTGGTTAAGAGGCATCAAATGTTCACAAGATAAACACAGTGTCAGTCACAACTTTTTTGGAACTGAGACATGTGATTCATTCTGAGACTCACAAATAGGTCCAGTTTGAGAAATGATTGAGGACTACTTGAAGGAGGACTCCTGAGACTCTATGTTAATTTGCCAAACTAACTAATTTGGTCAGCTAGATATGGTGAAGATACTGTCTACAAAGTTAATGAGAGATCACAGGACTGGAGAGGTACCCTACTGAGTACCCAAGTAAAGGTCTTTGATGTCTCTAAAGGTGAGATTTAACTGTAGCTACAGTCTGTTGAAATAGCCTCTGAATAGGACATGTCAGTCAACTACTTTGCTATGACTGCTAATTATTTACATTCTTTGTGTACAGTCAGTAATTTTAATATTTCATATGGATCCCTAAGGGGCAGGACCATGACATTAATGATCTCCAAATTCAAACTGAATTACCAATCACGCTTTTCAGGTTTAAAAGCAAGTCTAATTTTGCTTTAAATTCAAGAAAAGAAGGAATGATTATTCCTTCTCTAAGTCTTATATAATGGGAGTCTACCAGTGAAGGCCATATTTTCATTGACATTGGGCCATTTTTCAACCAGGGTGAAAGGTATTATTCTATAAGTAGGAAAAAAGGTCCACAAGGAAACATTTTTTCAAGCTGATGATAAGTGAAAAGAAATTTACCATTCCTTGTGCCAGATTGTCATTATGCACTAGAAAATTATGAGTGCTTTGGCTATAGGAAATTCAGGCAACAAAATACTTCTAATGATTAAGTTTAGGCATATTTGTTCCCTTATCTGTTTGTCATAATGTGGGCTGGATGGTGAAGAGAAAGGAATGAGGCTTAAATCTGTCAAAAGTCTAACATCTAAAATGGAATCAGATTTATTATTACACACTGCCAACCCTCACACACCACTCTGCTGCACAGCACACACACACACACACACACACACACACACACACACACACACAACCATTGCCAAACAAAAGCAAAATCACCAACTCTTATTCTTTCTTACCTGTATGATAAAGTGTTAAAAAATTCATCTTCGGTCTTCATGTAGTCCTTATTCTCAGTGTCTGGCTAACTATACACTGGCTGGTCTGGTGTCCAAATTGCAGAAGTCTCCCTCCCTCCCTTCTCCCATACCTTCCCCGTCCTTTGCTTCCTCCCCATCGCAAGAGAACACACAAAACTACAATATTTCTTTTATAGACATGCTGGTATTTATTAAGGGACACCATTTATGCATTGATCTCCTCATAATGTCCATGTCCTAAACATTTTTTTGAAGAGAAGCGACACATACTTAAGGGTCTTCTTCTTCCTGGAGGCCCTCGGCATTACTTGAGGTAGAAGAACACTTCAGCACTTCTTCTTCTTCATTAGTTGGCTTGCTTACTGGAGGTTTTCTACCCTTTCTGGCGTAAAATGCGATTATCTGATTCTTTCTATCTTTCTCCTTCTTCTGATTGCACTGGTTGAGGATCGGATTTTCCTTCGCCTTTAATTTCATTACCTAGTTGGGAAACAAGTTAAACCCAGAAAGACATTGTTGGTTTGGGGGCAGAATTTGGAAAATGGTTGGGAAAGGGACATGTAATAGAATGACAATGAATTGATTGAGGAAGTGTCTGTGCAAATAAAGAGCAAGGCCAGTGTCTTGGGTGAGGAATTATTGGGGAAGAAGAGGAAGCATATAAGACGGGTAGTCTGACCTTATTTTCTTTGTCAAGTAGTTGGGAAACAGTCTTCCAATTCACTTTAGTACTTGGAGTTTCTTGATCCATCCTTGCAGTTGGAGTCTGATTCTTTATCCAAACTAGGCCACAGTAGTTTCTTAGTAACTTTGGCTTTCTTGTAGCAACAGACTTTACCCCAAGGCTCCTGGCCTCTATATATACTCTGCAGGACAATCAGGAGCCACACCCCTGAGCTCTGATTGGCCAACAGTCAGTGGTTGCCATGGTGTGGCTTGACATCACAAAGTCTCAGTTTGACCACCCAGGAGGGGAAGCTGGTAGAGGACACAGAAGACTCAGGTGCTCTGGTGAAAGAACAGGGAGCTTCCATAATACCTCCTAAACATTTTTTTCCCAAATTGACTTCTCATTCCCTCATTTCTCCTAGTTCAATTACTGACTAACATATGGCAGGGAGGTAGTCTTTCTTCTATGCCATTTCCCATACACCCCGCGCCCCTTCCATTCAGTGGTCCATTCTATTATCCCCCAGGTATTATCATAACATAGTATTTTGTGTGTTGTTTTCATGAGTGTTTTATTTTAGAACTGTTTTAAATTTACAGAAAAATTGTGAAGGTTATACCCATATACCCCATACACAATATCCCTGATTACTAATATCTTACATTGTTATTGTGCAATTGTAACATGTAGTGAACCATCAGGAAAACAGTCACAATCCAACCTCAGTTCTCTAATATCTCCAATATCAAACAATTTGGTTCTAGACCAAGTTGTTCAAGGAAAAACTGTACCAGTTGTGGAATAAAATTTCTGTTCTTGACCTGACCACCCTTTCATGCTGATACCTCTGCACAGCACAAAGCATCTCTCATGCAAGGAGCCAAGGAGATAATTTTTTCATGTCTGGCAATATCTGATTAGCACAATTTTAAAACATAAAGGGGCCATCAAGAGCAGCAATGTTGGTAAGGGTGTAAAAATGCTCAGAAAGCAACATTCACAGGCAACTGAAGAGGTAGATATATTCTTGTTGATTTGGATAAAAGAAAAGTGGTTAGCCAGTGACAGCATGTCAGAGGCAATGATATGTGAAAAGTGCAAGATGCTGAATCTGGTCCTCTTGAAGGATACCTCTGAAAGGGGTGTGGAATGTGATTCACTGAAGTCTAGCACAGGCTGGTTCCATAAAGGCAAGAAAACAAGTGTTTCTTTTTAGATTAAACAGTACTTTAGACATACATTGTATATAAGAATGTTAAAATATAATCATTTGTGTGTTTGGAATGGATTTATCTAATTTACATATACATATATCTAATCGGAAAATGATTTTATTCTTTTATATTTCTATTGATTTCAAAAGAAGAAGGTAGAGGGAGAGAGAGATAGAAACATCAGTGATGTTAGAGAATAATTAAAAAGCTGTCTCCTGCACACTCCTACTGGAGATTGAGACCACAACTAAGACATGTGCCTTTGACCAGTATAGAACCCAGGATCCTTCAATCCACAGGCTGATGATCTGTTCACTGAGACACACTGGCTAGTGCTGATTTGTTTTTTGATAAGATTACTTCTCAAACAGCTTTCTGAAAGAAATTAAGTTCAAAAAGTGAGGTTCTATTATATTAAAACTTTATTTTATTATGATTTCTTTAGTTTTTACTTAATGTACTCTTTCTGCCCAGGATCTCATCCAGGATACTGTATTAAATTTTAGTCATCATATTATGCCTCATTGGGATCCTCGTGGCTATACAGTTTTCCAGACTTCTTGTTTTAGAGAACCTCAAATTTTGGCTTGTTTATTTTTTACATTAAGTCCTCAGATATTATTGATGTTTCAGCTGAATGTTTGTTTCCTTTACCAAACTCTTTCTATTTCCTCCACCCCTCAGCTCCTGGCCAACACTTTTGTACTCTCTGTTTCAATGAGTTTGACTTTTTTTCTAATTTTAATATTTCACATATAAGTGATATGATGCAGTGTGTATGTGTGTGTGTGTGCGTGCGCATAACATCTTTTTTATACATTCACCTATTGATAAACACTTATATTACTTACCTTTGCTATTGTGAATAATGCAGCATATTACCTAGTATTTTGGATGTCTTACCTGAAACACCACAGAACTAAATACCCATTTTTATGTTTCAATAAAGATATGAATTACCACACTTTCCTACAACACTTGGCTCTTCCAGGAAACCTTCCCAGGATGCTTGTGGGGTGTGTATCTTTACTGGATATACTTCACTGATTGTCTCCACTCCCCTCCTCTTATTTACTTCTTATGTTTTCTGGAGAACCTCAAACCAAGTCAGTACCATCAGGGTCATGGAACGCCCCCCTGACCATGGCTGAATTGATCTATTTTTTTTGTCACAGGGTTGTCAGTTATGTTTCTCTCTAGAACCCTGAGGATCAGGATCCTGTATGTGTATTTGAGAGAGAGAGAGAGAGAGAGAGAGAGAGAGAGAGAGAGAGAGAGAGAGAGAGAGGCAGCAATATCAGAAACATTTCACAAGGTCCTAGTGAGTCTTCTGTTTTCAGTTGTGTGACATTAGCATTCCACATAGTAACTGCTCTTCTTCCATGAATGTGTACCCAATGGATTTTTATATTGAACAGAGTATCCAACCAAACTCTATATACAAAAGGGACCAACATCTGGTATACACAACAAATGTTCACAAGACAATAATCATTCCATTAGGCACAGAGACAATCATATCTTATTTTGAAACTGAGACATATGATTCAATCTGAGGCTCATAAATAGGTCCAGGTTGAGAAACATGATTGAGGATTACTTTAAGAGGGCCTCCTGACACTCCATGTTAATTTACTAAACTAACTAATTTGTGAATGTAGATGTGGTGATGGTCCTGTCTGCAAATATAATGGAAGATAACAGGATGGGAGAGGTACCCCACTGAGAACCCATGTAAAGGTATACAATGTCTCTAAAGGTGAAATTTAACTGTAGCTACAGTTTGTTGAAATAGCCACTGAATAGAACATGTCAGTTAACTACTTTGCTACAACTGCTAATTATTTACCAGTTTCTTTATGTACAATCAGTAATTTTAATAATATTAGATATGGATCCCCATAGTTGTACCATGAAATTAACCATCTGAAAATTCAAACTAAGGTACCAATCATTATTTTCAGGTTTAAGAACTAGTCACACATAGCTGTTAAATTCAGAAGCAGTAGGTACAACTATGCCTTCTCTAACTAGATCTTATATAATGGTTGTCTATCTATGAAGGCCATATTTTCATTTAACTTGGGCCTTTGCCAACAAGTGTGAAAGGTGTTATCCTATCTAATAAAAGAGTAATATGCAAATTACTCCTTCACAAAGATGGCCACTTCCATAGCCACAAGATGGCAGCCACCATAGCCACTAGTAATAGTATAATGTCAATAAAGCAAATAAAGAAGATCAAATTTTAACAAGAAGTAAAAAAAAAAGGAGAGAGAAAAAACTAAAGCAGGAACATAAGAAAAAGAAACAGGATGAAAATGGGAGAAGTGAGGAAGAAAAAGTTGGCAAAAAGGAAAAAAATGAGATAAAGTAAAATAATGATAAAAAATAAAAATAGAATGTAGAACACTAGTCCAAAAGAAATAAAAGTAATAATAATAATAATAATAATAATAATAATAATAATAAATGAGATAAGAAAATAGAAAAAAATAATATCTTAAGTAAAAGATAAAAAATAGAAAAGTGAAATAGTGAAGTGTCATTCACTTCACCTGAGTTTTAATGTACTGTGGGAACTGGTTTAAGACACATCTTTACTGTTCTGTCTGCCACATTTTACTTTCCTATTTAGTAGTCAGCACCGTGTTGAAGTTCCCAGCGATCCACTGCTCCTTTTTGTCAGACTCCATAACCTTGGTTTCAGGAAGGCATGATCAATCTGCCTGCTTTGCTTTCCTGCATGCTTTCATTTGTACTTACACAAGCGTCTATTTCTGACATGGGCTCTAGGTGGTGATGTTGCTGTATTAGTTTCCGGGACCAAATGGCACCTCAACCCAGTTCCTGAGGGCTCCCTGTGGGTATTCGGAAACCTTGTTTCCCTGCTGAGCTCAAGGCTGGGTGTAGCTGCGCTACTAGGTGGATTCAGTCTTCAGGAGAAAAATGTCTGTTCAGGGTTGGAGGGCCGAACTATCCCAAAACTGGCTTCCTGGTTGCCTCTCCCTATTTTGCCGCCCAGCTTCCACAAAACACCTTCCCCTGCACCAAAGTCTTGTTTTTGTAATGAAAAGATCCTATGTACTGGGTTTAGTGAGTAAAAGCAAGGACAATATAAAGACAGAGCAACCGTGCCACTGTGCAAATCTCTTCCCCAGGGTACTGTGCTGCCAGTGCAGAATTTCAGGCTGCCTTTCTGGGCACAGCCTCCCACAGCTGTGGACTAAGATCTAGAGTCCCCATCTGCCAGCAGCCTTGTGGAACCCCTTCCACAGTTGACTGTTATGAGTGTCCCCATGGGACGCATACTTGGTGAAGTGCAGATCCCTTCTGATTCTCTAGTCTCCTTTGCATAGGTCTTTCTCTCCGGCCTACCCTTCTCCAGGCATCCCTCATCCTTTTCACTGTGGATTATCTCATCAGCTGTGTTTAATTTGCCAATTCTGGGTGGATGTTATTCTATTCAGCTGTTTCTTCTGTCTGCTCTGTGAGAAGGTGCAGGACACATCTGCCTATTTAGCCGCCATTTTGTCTCCCACTGGACAAACTTTTTAGGATCCCAAGGCTGGGGAGGCTGGAGTCTTAGTGTTTGGGGGTTCGCCACCTAGTCAGTAGGTCCCTGGCCAGTGTGGCTGTAGGGTCCCAGGTGGCATGCAAGGTCACCGCAAGTGGAGGTAAGGTGGGGCTCCCAGTCACAGCCATTCTACCCTTCAAAATGGGCTGATCTCTCTATTTTAGAACACTTAGATTTACAGCAAAACTGTGAAGATAATGCCTATTTACCCCATACCCAGTTTCCCTTATTGTTAATATCTTATATTGTTATGGTGAAATTGTTACATGTAGTGAACTATTAGTGAAATGGTTACTGTCAGATATTAGTTATCTAATATCTCTAATATCAAACAATTTGGTTCTAGACTAAGTTGTTCAAGGAAAAAATGCATCAGTTGTGGAATAAAACTTCAATTTGTGACTTGACAACCCTTTCATGCTGATACCTCTGCATGATACAAACCATCTCTCATGCAACAAAGAAGAGAATTATTATTATTATTATTTTTGCTGGTAAAATCTGATTAGCACAATTTTAAAACATAAAGAGGCCATCGAGAGCACCAATGTTGCTAAGAGTGTGAAAATGCTCACAAAAAAATAACCACAGGCAATTGAAGAGGTAGAAAAATTGCTGTTGATTTGGATAAATGAAAAGTGGTTAGCCAGTGATAGCATTTGGGAGGCAATGATATGTGAAAAGGTGAAGATGGTGCCTTCTGACCTCCTGAAGGATACTCCTGAAAGGAGTGCAGAATGTGATTCATTTAAGGCTAGCAGGGGGTGGTTCCCTAAATGTAAGAAAACAAGTGCTGCCAATCCAGCATTGATCAGTGGTTGAGTGTTGATCTATGAACGAGAAGGTTATGGTTCAATTCCTGTTCAGGGTACATTCGGGTTGTAGACTTGATCCCCAGGGTGGGACGTGCAGGAGGCAGCTAATCAATGATTCTCTCTCAACATTAATGTTTCTAGCTCTCTCTCCCTCTCCCTTCCTCTCTGAAATCAATAAAAAGAAAACAAGTGTTTCTTTTTAGATTAAACAGTAATTTAGACATGTATTGTATATAAGAAAGGTTAAAACAAGGAGTCATTCAAGTTACATTAAGTCTAATGGGAAAAAATGATTTGATTTTCCTTTTTTATATTTTTATTGATTTCAAAAAGTAAGGAAGACAGAGATAGATAGAAACATCAGTGATGTTAAGAATCATTCCTCCACTGCCACCTGCATGCCTCCCACTGGGGATCAAGCCCACAACCCAGACATGTGCCTTTGACAAGAAACAAACTCTAGAATCTTCGGTCCACTGGCCGGTGCTCTATCCACTGCGCAAAACTGGCTAGGGCTGACTTGGTTTTTGAAAAAATCATTCTCAAACAGCCTTCTAAAATGAATTATGTTCAAGACATGAGGTTCTACTGTATTGAAGACTTATCTTTTTCAGATTTCCTTAGTTTTTACTTAATGTGCTTTTTCTGCCCCAGGATCCCATCCAGAATACCATATTAAATTAGTCATCATGTCATGCCTCATTGGAATCCTCCTCCTGAATAGTTTTCTAGACTTCTTGTTTTAGAGAACCTTGATCTTTTGGCTTGTTTTTTACATTAAATACTCAGATGTTATAGTTGAAGGTTTGTACCCTTTTACCAAGCTCTTCTTATTTCTTTTTTTTTTTTTTTTTTTTGCGTATTAGTCTTTTATTATATAGGATATAAATCTAATATAATAAATATAACAAGCTTATATCTATTGAGTGCCTGTAAGGACCCCAGCACTTAACCTATATTACCACTTAGCTATCTGACAATGAAACAACTTTTGTTATTACCATTATCTGTGTTTCATAGATGAGAAGCTTAGGCCCCAAAAGATTATCTTGT
>PVJC01029308.1:0-21968 GCA_004026665.1 Murina feae
TCTCTCTCTCTCTCTCTCTCTCTCTCTCTCTCTCTCTCTCTCTCTCTCTCTCTTCTTTCTTTCTTCTCTTCCTTTCTTATGCCCTGACTGAGGATCTAATACACAACCTTACAACTTGGTGTATTGGAAAATACTCCAACCAACTGAGCTACCCAGCCAAGGCTGCCTTATCATTTCTAAGTGGGAAATTCTGAAATAGTTTGTTTAGAATGAGAAATAAAGTTTTGTTTTTGTGTTCAATTTATAAAAAGAAATTAATTCATTTGTGTTCTGAAAAAGGAAATTATAATAATAATTTTAAGCTAGCATTTTAAATATCTGTTTATGTGTATACACACCATATATCATCCTTTGCGTGTATATATAGTCATTTATATTATATATAATTATGTAGATGTAAATGAATATATGTAATTATTTTTATCTAAAATTTATTTCCCCTGCTCACACATTTTATTTAGTGCTATTTACCTCTACTGGTGAAAATCCCATCCTACCAGAGAAATGACATTTGAGATAATTATGTTAAAATATTTGACAAAATGCTTAGTGAAAGTCTATTTGCCTTTATGGCAAAATTTCCATAAGTTCCATACACTTTGGGTATTTTCTTTCTTTAGTAAAATTATGACATTAATTGCTTGTGGTGGCAAAAACTTGCATTGCATCATGTATACCCTCACATAGCAATGTGATTTGCCAAACTGCAAACTCCTGAAACTTACTGTTACAGCTTTCTAAATCACTTACTTGCATCCAGGCACCAGGATAAATAGAAGTGAGAAAGCAGGCTGGCTGACAATGAGAACCACGAGACTATAAAAGAAACAGAAGAACAAGAAGATGCTAATAATTCAGATACAGGAGGAAAAAAATAATGGACTTTTAAGAAAGAATTCACAATGACCCTACATCATCATGGTTCCCTCAGATGAGAATGGCGTTCAGAATTTCTTGTTCTTTTAAGTCTAGCTCAGGAATCCCTTCTTTCCTGAAGCTGTAGCTTCTACCAAAGTATGACTTATCCCACTATTTAATCCTAATGCCAAATTGTCCATTGACAAGAATAGTATTAAAGACTGAGATTATTTTACTTCAGAGAAATCATAAAATACATATATGGTTGTGATAATTTTCTTCTTACCAATGTTGACAGTTATTGAAAATTCAATTAAAGTACATTTCTTTAAAAAGATGAGAAAAGTATTAAGAAAATATCCTCTGCACCTCTAGAGAATTATTGTTGACTATTTTAAATGGGCTTGGTTTTGAATCTGTTCTGATGAGATTCTGTAAAAAGAGCTATCATTTTTAAGAAATATAACTCTCATTAACATAAGAACGAGGGGTCAGTTTAAGTTGCAACACATAATGCTTCTCTAAACATAAGGAGAGAAATATCCTAACTGTGAGTGAGTCTCAGGAGCAGCAGAAGAAAAGCGATTGCATAATTACCACTTCTGAAGATGTTTAAGAATATTTATAGCTTGAATTAAGATTATAATTGTCATTTGCATAGAAGCATTTAGATTAAGGAATATATTTAAAATGGGGTAAGAGATCAGATAACCTTTTAAAATTATTTTTGATGTTAATTGGTACTGATTATATGAGTTAAAAAAATATTAGTTTTCTTTTCTACAATTCAAAGTTTACTTATTCTTTAAATTTTTCCAGAAGTCCAAACAAGTAACATAGACCAAGCCTCATTTGTCTTTTGCCCTGAAAACTCTCCTGGCATTTCCTGATATTACCACAGCCATTGGATCTATAATTAGGATTCCAACTCTGGGCAGTTTTCCAAGTACATCTCCAAAATTAGGCTAGTGTATAGGCATTCTGAACAAATGCCAGACAGTGAATTCAATTGAAAGGGAATGGGGTTACCTTGGATAACTGAACGTTCACATAATCACTGACATATTTTCTCTTTTTCTTGGTTCTTATTTATAAGAATATTGATCATTTTACAATGATATTAAGTTAGAGAATTAAAAGTGACCTTGGAAGATATTCAAGACTCACTTTTTAGGTAGCCAATATTGTCATCATGTAAATTTTATGAAAGTTATTTTGTAACAGCCTGCTCACACCCACCTTGGCTGGCCTGGTGCTGTCCACTCGCCAGCCACCCCCCCTGCCACCACCTCAAGGCCTACAGAGTGGGGGCAGCTCCTGTGTTTAGTGTCTGCCCCAGGTGGTCAGTGTGCATCATAGCAACTGGTCGTTCTGCTGGTCATTCCACTGATCGGTCAATTTGCATATTAGGGTTTTATATAGATAGATAATATATAAAGTAGCACTTATTTTACAACTAACTTCATAAAATTTCCCTCTTCAAGTCTTCAGGCAGGCTTGACAGGCAGGACAAAAAAGAAGGGGCGGGAGGAAGGAAGGAAGGAAGAAAGGAAGGAAGGAAGGAAGGAAGGAAGGAAGGAAGGAAGGAGAGAAAGAAAGAAGGGGAGACAGAGAACGAGAGGGAGATAAATCTACCACAACACCTCAATTCTAGTGAGTTATTTGGTTGTTGTTGGAACTAAAACTGGATTTTACAGTTTTTCATTTAGAATCCAAGGATGGAGAGAAGAAAATAAATCACTGAAGTAAATAGACCAGGAAGAAGATTTCTTTCCTTGATTGTTATGACAAATATTATGTAATAGCTCCTTGCCAATGTGTTTTACTTAACAGAAAAGACCAAACAAAAAATTGCTATAAACCTAAGATTGTTGGGGAGGATAAGAGTGGAAAACAATATCCTTTATTGGGCTGTTATATTTTATTACACGTATTACCAGATTTCTACAGTTGGAATAAAGCTGCTTTTATTTTAGAGCCATGAGCCCTTCAGCTTTGGATGGTTTCTAGAAGCATATTTCACCAAATGTACTCCCAACCATGCACATAAATTGGCCTTTTGTTTTGGTCCTTAAACTTTAAGGCAGGATTGCCATTTGGCTGTTATTATTATATAACAAAATCTACCAATTGCTTTACAAGACAAAGTGTAAAAAGAGAACAGTCCATTGCTTGACTTGCTGTACATTTAATTGTTGTTTTTTTTTTTTACATTTTATTTTTACAGAAAGTATAATATACATATACTAGAGGCCCGGTGCATGAAATTTGTGCACAGGTAGGGTCCCTAGACCTGGCCAGTGATCAGAGCCAATCTGTGGGATGACCAGCGAGGTGATCGGGGGCCCCTGCTCACACCCGCCTTGGCTGGCCTGGTGCTGTCCACTCGCCAGCCACCCCCCCCCCCCCGCCACCACATCAGGGCCTAAAGGCTGGGGCAACTCCTGTATTGAGTGTCTGCCCCAGGTGGTCAGTGTGCATCATAGCAACTGGTCATTCTGCTGGTCATTCCAGTGATCGGTCAATTTGCATATTAGGGTTTTATATAGATAGATAATATATAAAGTAGCATTTATTGTATGTTACAACTAACTAGAAGCACAGTGCACAAAATTAGTCCATGTTGGCAGTGGTCCCTCAGCCCAGCTTGCACCCACTCACAATCCAGGACTTCTGGCTCCTAATTGCTTGACTGCCTGTCTGCCTGATCACCCCTAACCACTCTCTTGCCTACTTCATTGCCCCTAACTCCTCTGCCTGCCTGATCGCCCCTAACCACTTGTCTGCCTGCCTGATCACCCTTAACCACTCTGCCTTCCTGCCTCATTGCCCCTAACCACTATGCCTGCCTAATCACCCCTAACTTCTTTCCTGCCTGCTTGATCACCCCTAATTGCCTCTGGTCCATAAGGTCTAATTAGCATATTATGCTTTTATTATTATAGACTAGAGGCCCAGTGCATGACATTCATGCACTGGAGTGTGTGAGGGTCCCTCAGCCCAACCTGCACCCTCTCCAATCTGGGATCCCTCAGGGAAGCCCTCTCCAATCCAGGAATTTCTGTCTGTCTTTGTAATCATATGAGTGAATTGTCTGAGACTCCAACTCAGTTTGGTTTATTGCTCACAGAATAATAGAGGCATTTTTTTTCTTTGCTTCATTGGTGGAGATTTCCTGGAAGTTTTAGGATAGCTTCCCTTTAATTCTTCCTAGACACTCTGATTTTACTTATATCTCTCACCTTTGCTTTCCCTCCATCCCCCACCTGCAACAGTAACTTGCTCCAGGCTCACTTTGCTCCAATGCTCCTCGCTAGTTCTGCTAGTTGTTTCCTGCTCTAAGCAGTTTCTAGGAGATCCATCTGCCACCAGAACTATGATTCCCAGCATTCCTGGTGCTCCCCATGCTCTGGACTTCTGCTTCTGATCCTGGGGCTGCCACCAGGACTACTTTTCCCAGAATTCCTGGTGCTCCCCACGCTCTTGGCTTTCCCTTCCTGCTCTGTCTCCATCTCATGGCCACCCACTCTGCCAAATTCTCCAAGCCGTCAGCTCTCCCTCTCTGCTCTCCATCTGGTGGCTTGGGGAGTCAAGTTCCCCAAGCTGCTCCACTTTCTGCCAGCTCTCCCGCTCTGCTCTCTGCTTGGTGCCTGTATATGCAAATTAACCTGCCCTATTTGTCAGGTTAATTTGCATACTCACTCCTGATTGGCTGGTGAGCATAGCAGAGGGATGGTCAATTTACAAGTTTCTCTTTTATTATATAAGATTATATAGGACTAGAGGCCTGGTGCATGAAATTTGTGCATGGAATGGGGGTGGGTGGTAGTGATGGTGTCCCTCAGACCAACCTGCACCCTTTCCAATCTGGGACCCCTTGAGGGATGTCTGACTGCCTGTTTAGGCCCAATCCCACGGTGGGATCGGGCCTAAACGGACAGTCGAACATCCCTTTCACAATCCAGGACTGCTGGCTCCCAACCTCTCGCCTGCTGATTGCCCCTAACCACTCCCCTGCTAGCCTGATCAATGCCTAACTGCTCCTGTGCTGGCCTGATTGCCTCTAACTGCCCTCCCCCTGCCAGGATGGTCCCCCCCCAACTGTTCTCCCCTGCAGGCCTGTGTCCCCCACAACTGCCCTCTCCCCTGCAGGCCTGCGTTCCTCCCAACTGCCTTCTCTTGCTGGCCATCTGTGGTGGCCATCTTTGACCACAAGGGGGAAGCCATCTTGTGATGGTCAATTTGCATATTACTCTTTTATTAATAAGATTAGTGAAATTATCACATTTACTAAAAGGAATGAGAAAATCTTTTTTCTTTGTTTTCATACTACTCTCATCTTCCTTTTACCAAGTTTCCATATATCTGTACCATCTTATTCTTCTGTCCTACTTTATGGCAAAGTGAAGGCCCTTCCCACCTTTTATGTTTTGACTTTTATTATTTGGGTCCCCTCTGTCTCTGCATATTCATTCCATTTTATCAGTGGCATCTTTCTCAACAGCTTAAAAACTCTGATAATTCATACCTATTTAAAAGGACAAAAACAAAACCTTGATGTCACATCTCTTTTTAGCCACACTCTGTTATGTTTTTTTTTTTCCCTCTGTATAACCCGGATTCTCATAAGCATCACTTGCTATACTGTTTCTACATTTTATTTACCTTTTACTCTTTAAATCACAACCTTGGCATTCTCCTCTTATTTTCCTGAGGAAATGGCTCTTTCTAAAGCTGTGGATCCTCTATGCAACCAAAGGGGAATGGTCCTCTCAGCCATTAGTGTACTAAGGCTCTCCTTTCTGGTTTTCCAGGCACCACACTTTCTGTCCACTGTTATCTTCTAACCTCCAATGCTCCTCGCTAGTTCTGCTAGCTGTTTCCTGCTCTTAGCAGTTTCTAAATGTAGGTGTTCTATAGAAGATGCCCTTGGATGTACAGTTTTTGTTCTAGACTTTCTCACTAGATGATCATGTCTATTTACTTGGTGTTCAAGAACATTTATAGGGCAGTGACTCACAAATTTGTGCTCCTAACTCAAGCCACTCTTGTATTTCTAGACTTTTGTAGTCAGTTTCTTATTGATATTTCATGTATATCAGACAAGAAACTTAATTAAACTTCTTAACATATATAAAACTAAACTCAGTCTTTGGGTCATACTTAACCTTCCTATTATAATCATTTAGCATTAAACTACCCAGTTACTTGAGCCAAAGAAGTAGAATATTTTTGAGATATCCCTTTGCCTCTCTTTACTTGCTATATCAAATTAAAAAAATGGTTCCTCTTTTTTGTTTTTTTTTGTTTCCACTGCTTCCTCAGAAATATATCTGAATTGATATACTTTGCCCACGTCAACTGCACAACTCTCCCACCTTGAATTACCTGCTTCATCTTTTGTTTTTTACCAACCATTCCTTTTAAAAGAGTTAACTGTATTCCAAACTTATTATATATACTTTTAAAATTAATATCCATTATATTAAAATTCCAAATGTAAACAGTCCTGACAATGTCTTACATTGTTATACCCCTGCCCTCACTGTTCAACCTAATTTCATCACTCTTGATCATCATATTTCAGCCATGTTGTCTTTTAATTATTTGAATATATTAAGTTCTTTCTGGTATCCATGTATTCTTCATCCTTTCCTTTTCTCTATCTGAAATACCCTTCCTTTTACTTATTCTTCAAATACCCACTCATTCCTCAGATACTAGCTTAAAGATTTCTCTTGAGATAACCCTTACCATATCTCCCAATCTGAATTGTTACTTCTGTTTTAATGGGGACCATTAGTATTTTCATTAATAATTAGTAGAATATATATATATATATATATATATATATATATATATATATATATATATACAGTATCCCCAAAAATGTATGTACACACTTTGAATAATTATAAAGACAGTGTTTATTATAATACATTTCAGTTTTCCAAATTGAGATATTAGCTGTTAAGGTTTGTATACGTTTGTTTTTTGTTTTTGTTTTTGTTTTGGGGGGGACGGGGGAATGCCCTGTATATATTTTTGCTAATGCTTGTCTTTTGACTAGATTTTAAGAGTCAGAGAAATCTTAATTCAGGTCCCCTGTTCACCACTGTACCAGTATGTTTAATACCTAGCACAGTATTTAGCATAGAATAGTTACTAAATATCATTGTAAGAACAATTTCAATTATTTTTGGCCACCTAATTTTCTTCAGCCTCTATGATAAAATTATGGTAGCATTAATACACTGAAAATTATTATGGGGTCCAAAATAAACAGGGAGGTTAAAAGATCATGTCTGATAAAGTTACCATTTTGCCACTCTTATCCCTTATATTCCTACCTCTAGTCCGAAGATTAACACTTTTATTTGTATCTAGTTACAAATTTTTATGTAAGTCATTTCATGGTGGCTCTATGTATCAGAAATTTGTGCAAATTAGGATATTTTTAAATTCCAGTTCAGGTCATACCTGGTCCCTGACACACCTACAGAAATGTGAATGGGAATAGTCAGTAAATACGCAGTTATTTGAATTACTCTGATTTGTCTTGTTTGCTAATATTTTAGAGACATTAAGACAAATCCTTTTTAAAATAACACTTTATGATGGATTTCACTTCCATTTAGGAAAGGTATACACACTACACTTGCTGATGGAGTTCATTTCCTTTTAGGAAAAACACACATGCTTTTCAAATATTTACCTGTAAAAGCAGTTTGGAAAATAGAGACAAATTGAATAAGCCAAAAAAGGTTCATGTAGGAAAAAAGGTCAATGGACAATTGAAATGGAAAACATTGATCTAATCCAGAGCAGGAGCAGAGAGAGACCAGAGGGATTAGAGAAGGAGAATTGCAAGATGCTACAATATATTTTAAAACTTATAAAATACTTATAGAAGAATGAGTATATATACCTAAAATATTTTGATTTACAATACTTTATTATGGTCAAATACAAGTTGCTTTATTCAATTATTTAAATTTTCTTACAAGTTCTTTAAATTGTTGTGCAAAAATGCATATCTAATCTAATAAAAGAGTAATATTGAAATTGATCATTTCTATGGGACACCTAAGCCACACCCACCAGCCAATCAGAGTGGCTGTATGCAAATTAACCCAGCCAAGATGGGGCCAGCTGTCACGGAGCTAGAGTAAACAGCAGGCTTCCATTGCACCAGGAGTAAACTGTCTGCCTAGGCCAGCTGGGCTTCTCCCAGATCAGGCAACATTGTTGCAACATTGTTTCAATTATAGAAGCCATGGAGCTGAAGCAAACAGCAGGCTTCTGTTGCACCAGCAATGGAGGAAACTGTCTGCCTAGGCCGGCTGGGTGCATCTACTAAGGCAAAATTCTTTCAATTATAGAACCCACAGAGCTGAAGCAGAAAGGAGGCTTCATTACCTGCCTAGGCCTTGGCTTAAAGGAACAATGTGTCAATTATCGAAGATAAATAAACCCCAGAAACCTGCTTCCAGCCAGCCTTGCTGGGACCTTGGGTCAATGGGAGCTGTCGGCAGCCTGAAAGCCTGAAAACAGCCCTCTGGGGGTCTTGGCCAGCTTGAAAACAGCCATCATCCCCTCACCCAGACTGGCCAGGCATGCCAGCAGGTGGACATCCCCCGAGGGGTCCCAGACTGCGAGAGGGCACAGGCTGGGCTGAGGGACCTCCCGAGTGCACACATTTTTGTGCACTGGGCTCCTAGTTTAATATATAATTTGTTTGATGTTACAACCCTTCTAGAATCAATTTGGAAACATGTGATGGAATTTAAATATGTTTATATGGGTTGTATTGTGTCCAATCAAAATTCATATGTTGAAGCCCTCATCCCTAGTACCTCAGAATGTGAACTTACTGGAAAATAGAGTCATTGCAGAAGTGTTAATTAAGATGAGGTCATGTGGAGCAGAGTGGGTCCCTAAGTCAATATGACCATTGTCCTTATTAAAGGGAAAATTTGGACACAGACATGTACATATGGAGGATGCCGTGTGAAGATGAAGGCAGAGATCCTTCAAGAAATGCTAAAGATTGACAGAAAACTATCAGAAACTTAGAGAGATAGATGGAAAAGATTTTCCCTCATCCCTCCAGAAGAATCAATCTTGCTGAAACCTTGATTTCAGACTTCTCGCCTCCAAAACTTTGAAACAACAAAATATATCATTTAAGCCACACAGTTTGTGGCATTTTGTTAAGGCAGCTTTAGGAGGCTAATACAATGTCCAATTCTTTGGACTTCATTATTTCATTTGTCTAAATATATTCCAGATAAGTAATCCAATGCCAATGAAGGTATAGTAAAGAAAACATTGTGGAAACATTATTCACAATAACACATTTTTTAAAAACTATGCTTCATCCACACAGTAAAATATTACAAATACATTTAAATATATTTTGAATAATTATTAATGAAAAGCAAAAGCTTATTCTATAATGTTAAATTAAAACCTTTTTTTTTCTGAGACTTCTACTTTTCCTCAAGATAGAGTAACATGATCTGGATTTATTTCCTGTCTGAAACAACTAAAATACCCAGCAAAGTATATGAAACCATGACACGCAAGGTACAGGTTAGCAGACAATGAGAAATAGTGATCCTTAATCAAAAGAAAGCTAAAGAAATGTGAGCCTATGATTTTCTCAACTTATTGCCTGGCCAAAGTTTTAAAGCTGTGACTGAGGGAGGGAAAAACCCAGGTTGAACCTGGAGGTTTCTCTGAGTTGATGAAAACAAGATGGAAGTTTTAAAAAGTCAAGGCAGGCTGAGTTCACAGTACCATGAAGTGCCATAGAGGAGAAAGCAACACAGAGTCAACTATGGGACTTACAGATCATTCCTATCAGCATTCTGGTGAGAATCCTAATTAGCTCATGTACCTGAGGAAACTTCTAAGTAGCTGGGGAAAAGACTCACCTGAAATGATTTAAAAAAGTAGTACTCAGACTTGACAGGGCTGTGGTTCAATATCTGTTCTTCGCAAAATTTGAAAAATTTAGAGTTTATACCTAGTTAGAGCACTAAACAGTGTTGTTTATCTTAGTAATAGAACAACATGAACTATAGACAAAAATTAACACTGGTCTATATAACAAAGCTTAATAGAAGACCTGAAAGTATAAACTGTGTCCAAGTAACTTGAGGTTGTACTAGAGCAAAGCTCACAAATATTCATAGGAATACAAAAACATTCAGCGCTCAACAGGAGTGAATAACAATATCTAATATCTAATCAGAAATTACTAAGCCTTAAAATAAGCAGAAAATAAAACTTATATTGAAAAGAGGAAATAATCAATTAAACCTGACACAGAAATGACACACAAGATTGAGATCATTAGTAAATAAAGACATTAAGACAGTTATTATGACTATAATCCCATAAGTTCAAGAACAAAGTTTGAACTTTTTACATAGAAACATGGGAGGTATCTATAATAATAAAAGGGTAATATGCTAATTAGACCAAATGTCCTTCTGGATGTCCTTCCTTTCAGACAAAGCCACAGCAGGTGGGGGCTGAGGCAGAGGCAGCAAAGGCCCCTGGCCATGGCTGCAGCAGGTGGGGGCTGGGGCCAAGGCTCTTGCATGAATTTTGTGCATTGGGTCACTAGTATACACATATAAACAATCCAAATGAACTTATAGAGATAAAAACTATAATATCTGACATGAAGAATACACTGGCTAGGATGAAAGATAGATTATATATTTCAGGAAAATATTAATGAGCGTAAGGATATAACAATAGTAATAACATGAAACAGTGAAAAAAAAATGAAAAAATGAACAGAGAACAAATAAAATTTAAAATAAACTCAAGAAGCTAAATAAACATGTACTTGGAGTCCTAAGAAGGATAACAGAAAGTACAGGAGGAGAAAGTACAGTCAAAGAAATAAACACTAAATATCTTCCTAATTCAATTAAAGTTGTAAAAATGCGTAGAACCAAGAATCAATATGAACTCCAAGCACAAGAAAAATGAAGAAAATCACACCAAAGTGCATAAGAATCTAATTGCTGAAGACCAGTGATAAAGAGATAAAAACATGGAGAGCAAATCAACAGTACGTGCAGTAAGAAAACATATGGTGATAGCAAGTTTCTACTTGGAAACAGGGAGAGGTATTTTTAAAATATTTTAAAAAATATCCACAAACCTGGAAATCCACACACAGCAAAAATATCTTTCAGAAACAAAGGCAAAACTACTTACTAAAACATAAACTGAAAGAATTCATCACCAGCAGAAATGTGCTATAATGCTAGAGAAAGTAATTCACACAGAAGAAAAATTGAACTGGATGAAAATCTGAATCTAATGGAGTAGAGAGGAATAAAAATGGTAATTACTGTGATCATAATTAACCATATTTTCTTATTATTTAAATCTTTCACATTTTGAATTGTTTAAAGCAAAAATAATGTATTTGTAACACATAGGAACAAAATATCTGATAATAATATTATAGAGTCTTAGAAACAAAAACATGGAAGTATATTTTTATAACGTTCTTCTACTGTATATGAAGTGGTATAGTGAACTGGAAGGTAGACAGTGATAAATTGAATATGTATGCTATAAACAATAAAGTACTTAACAACTAAAATAATATCCAAATGATTTATAGCTAGCTAATAAGCCAGCAAAGGGAATAAAGTGGTACCATAAAATATACTCAATTCATCCCATAGAAGTAAAAAGTGAGGAAATACAAAACTAGCATACAGGATTTTTTTAAAAAGTAAAAATAATGTGATTCTAGATTTAAACCCAACAATATCCATAATTTTCTTAGATATATATATTAAGTGGCAATGGTGGTGTCAAAACAGAGAATTAGATTAACCAGATGAAACAGAGAATGAAGAAATAGAGTCATATTTATGGACAACTGGTTTTGAGCAAAGGTGCAAAGGAAATTCAGTGAGGAAAAGGATAGCCTTTCAACAAATGATATTATAACAACTATATATATATGTGTGTGTGTGTGTGTGTGTGTGTGTGTGTAATATGCAAATTAACCATCACCCTGAGACACCTAACCACGCCCACCAGCCAAGCCATGCCCCCAGCCAATCAGAGCTGCTGTATGCAAATTAACCAAGCCAAGATGGTGGCCAGCAGCCATGGACCTAGAGCAAACAGGTGGCTTCCATTGCAACTGCTTGCCTAGGCCGGCTGGGCCTCTGCTCAAGGCAACATTGTTTCAATTATAGAAGCCATGGAGCTGAAGCAAACAGGAGGCTTCATTGCCTGACTAGGCCTCTGCTCAAGACAACAAAATTTCAATTATAGAAGATAAATAAAACCCAGAAACCTGTGTCCAGCCAGCCTTGCTGGGACATTGGGTCAATGGGAGCTGTGGACAGCCTGAAAATGGTCCTCAGCCCCTCACCCAGGCTGGCCACACCCCAATGGGGGGGCTTGGCCAGACTGCAAATAGCCATCAGCCCTTCACCCAGTCTGGCCAGGCATGCCAGCAGGTGGACATCCCCCAAGGGGTCCCAGACTGTGAGGGAGCACAGGCTGGGCTGAGAGATCCCCCCCCCCCTCCCAAATGCACAAATTTTTGTGCACTGGGCCCCTAGTATATCTAAACTAATAAAACATAATATTGAAATTGACCATTTCTTTGGGATGCTAAGCCACGCCCACCAGCTAATCAGAATGGCTGTATGCAAATTAACTCAGCCAAGATGGAGGCCGGCAGCCCTGGAGTCCAGTGCAGTGCAGGCTCAGGGTGAGCGGGGGTGGGGGTGGGCAGGCGATTGGCGGGTGGTGGGTAGTGTGGGGGTGGGGGGCACTATCAGTGGGTGGTGGATGGTGTGGGGGTGGGCAGGCAGGATCAGCGGGTGGTGGGGGGTGGGTGGGCAGGATCAGGGGTGGCGGTTGGTGTGTGGGGGGTGGGTGGGGCGCGATGTTCGGGTGGCAGTCCGCAGGTTGTGTGGGCACAGGCTGGGCTGAGGGTCCCCTGAGTGCACAAATTTTTGTGCACCGGGCCCCTAGTATATAAAATAAGAAGAAATTCAATCCATATTTTGTACTAAATACTAAAATTAACCCTAAATGGGTCATAGACCAAAAGTCTAACATTATGAAACTTTTAGAAGAAAAGACAGGAGAGAAATTTTTACCTTGGCTTAGGTAAAGATTTCTTGAATACAACACCAAAAGCACAATCTATAAACTTAAAAAAAGACCCTGCTAAATTAAACTTCAACAAAATTAAGAGCTACTGCTCTTTTAAAGACTGTGTTCAAAGAATGAAAAGATAAACAACATACGTTGAGAAGATATTGAAAATCACATGTCTGCGTATTGACTTGTATCCAAAATATAAAATGAACCTTCAAAACTCAGTAATAAGAAAACAAACAACCTAATACAAAATGGAAAATTTGGACATACGCTTCATTCAAAGTGGTAAATGCATGAAATAAAAGCACAGGCTTAGTATCTTTAGCCATTAGGAAAATTCAAATAAAAACATTAAGATAATACCATGTATTTGCTAGAATGTCTGAAAAGAATCCAGACCCACCATTCCCTAAAAAGAACATACAGTGTATAATTCTATTCATAGTAAGTTCTAGAAAATACAAGATAAGCTGGAGTGACACCAAGTAGATCACTTGTTGTTTTGTGACAGGAGAGGGTAAGGAAGTTGGCAAACGGAATCCAAAGGGACATGTGGAATTTGGGGAGGTGATGTATATGCTCATTATGTCTCTCCAATCCCTACCCTTAAAATTCTGTCTTTTTTAGGATTATAGGTAATGGTTGCTGAATTATGGAATACTTCACTTAGGTATACATTGTTTATTATCTAGTAGATAACCTCTGGAATTTGAAGTATGGTTGTGTTGCCACTGCTTAGTTTCACTATGTATGCAGCAGTTTATATTCAATTTGAGGTTGTTTTTCTTTTTCCAAAGAGGTGTTTTCTTTTTGGTAACAAGTTATTAGACAATATTAAGCTATTTACTAGTATTGCTCAGTAATGCATTGTATTTATTTATTTTTCTTTTTACCTTGTTTCCATTTACCTAGTTCTCCTATCCCCATCCCCAACTCTGACAACCCCAATCTGCCCGTTATCTTGATTATGGTGATCATTTGCCAATGTACCTATTAATCAAAATATTTCAATTGTACAAAATAAAAGTGTGGTTTATTGTATGTTTATTCTATGCATCTAAGTAAAACTATTTTAAAAAGTGAAATACAAAATGTTGGTAATTTTATTCTAGTTATCATATATATATGCAATGTATAAGCTAATGACAAAAATAAAAATATATTTGATTCTTAATAATGCCATCATGAGTAAATTTTTCTTCATTACATTATTAAAATATTTGAAAAGACATGTAAATTTAATCTTCTGAAAAGTATGTTTTTTTACAAGTAAAAGTGCCAATATATAACTTGTGAACTAACTCTTTTCTCAAATGTAAAGTACAACTAACTTTACCATTTAGCTTAAAATATATCTTCCTTTCTTTTAAAATAGAAAGTCAGCAGTTATACATTTTATCTGTAAGACAGCTCCCTGCAAACTCTCAAAGAGTGCTAAAACTAGACATTTTCTCTTAAATTTGGAAAACAAAGACTCTGGGTATAAAACAATAACTCAATATGCTCAAGATTATGCCTGATCCTTTATGGTGGAGAGGAAGCAAGAGCTATGAAGAAATGCAGATTCGTATGGAAGGCAGATCTACAAGAAAAAAGAAATTAGTCAAAGGAGGAAAAGGAAAGGAAATAGGACAGACATGAGAAAACAGAAAAGGAAGCAGTAGAAGAAGCATCAGCGACTACAACTTGGAAATCGAAGATGAAACAGAGATGGAGGAAACAGAAGGCCAACTTTCTGCCTGGCTGATGTCTCGTCCATCCTTCCCTCCCCTTCTCCCCGGAGTGCTACTGAGGTAAAACTGAAGACCTACATTGATTCTCATAATTGTATGTGTAAACTGTATTTTGATATTTCTTCTTTTTGAAACTTTTGTCACATTTTTAAACATATTTGTTTCTCCTACTATATATTTAGTTTTTCTAAAAACAAGGATCATGTACTTTTCTTCTTTGTAACCTGTCCTCTTTACCTTCTACTTTTCATGTATGAGTGCCCAGAAAAATGTTTTTCAAATAGTTGAGTTACTTCACAGATATTCAGAGTGCTCAATATAAAAATATAAAAATTTTGTGTTTTTATGTAATGGGCCTCTGATTCCTCTGCATTATTTCTCAACTCTTCAGACAAGGGGCAGATACACTTAACCACATTCTGAGTGTGTTGAAAGCCAGGAGCATTTTTGCCTTCCCATGTCACACAATCATCACATTCATAAAGGCTCAAGGATATTCCTTGTGTTCTGCTTAAAAGATATAATGAATATCTTTGGTTAAAAAAAAAGTTCAAATGCGTAAGATAGAGCTGAGAGAAATACGTAGTTCAGATCATGTTTAACACTGCAGCATTATTGGACTCTTTGAAAAACAGAGACCTGATTGTTATGACTCCGTTGGGAGGATGTGTAGGGAACTTTCATCCTTCAATACCAGCACTTATTAGCCAAGGGAAGCCCAGTGTTACAAACCTTTGTCTTTGTATTTCTACTGTGAGCCCTGAGAACTCTTTCATATGTCTAAGGGTCGATGAGACACAGTCTGAGGAAACTGCAGCTTTCTACTTTATCAATTTGACATCTGAATAGAGGTCATATGGTTCATCTTTCTAACAGTTAAGACAAAATAAAGCATTGAAGAAGTCATGATTTACATCCCCAACACTCTGATGTCACTCTTCTTTAGTGATGACTATCTATTAGAAAAAATGTAAAACACTATTAATGGTAAATAAATACTCTCTCTTGTTAGACATACATATGGTTAGCAGAAATCAACAAGAATACATCTCAGAAAACAGAACATTCTTGGCAGGCAAATTTTGATTACCAGTGTAATCTTTGAAACACAGCAATGGTAGATCATCTTTTGCTGGAGATTTCTTTTTTAATTATAATGTGAAAATTATAAAAAAGTAGAATGACTCATTTAGATTCAAAATATCACTGAACAAATGTGGAAAATGTCTTAATTCAGTTGTTCAGCTAAAAGCTGAAGAGCAAATAAATTAAGATTCATTCCGAACATTATTTTCAGAGCCCTATTGAATGTGCTTCACTATGACACATATTCAAGGACATCTTATGACATTTTGATAGTTATGTAAAAGATTAAGTTGCTAATGGCAACAATGTTTGAAATGACTGGAGGATAACTGGAATAACTAGATTTCTATCATGAGGCGATGCAGGCTTCTGGAGTTGGAGAAGATATGCCAAGGAATTAAGAACAAATAGAAGTCACGATAAGAATTAAATTACTATAAAAGGGAAAATATTGAGGAGTTATAAATGCTGTAGGAGAATAATAGAGGTAACATTTTGTACAAATCATAGATAATACCATTACCAAAAGTTAGCTTAATAAAAGGAAGAGTCTTACTTTTGTTGAATAACACCTGCAGAAATTATTAGAACCAAAATATATAAGCTGAGTTATATTTTCTGAGCAATGAATTCCATTTTTACTTATAAGGATAACTGTTGACAATGTGAACCTCACAGAAAGATTGATTTTTGTTAAAGGCATCTAAGAACATCTTTTAAATTTGATTTTCAAAGTATATATAAGATAAAAAGCCCCACTCTTGCCAATTTGTTGAATAGGCAGAAATTGATCGCATTCAAAATATAGCATTTATCAGCCCTGGTCAGTGTGGCTCAGTTGGTTAGGCATCATCCTGTGCATCAAACGGTAGTCAGTTCGATTCCTGATCAGGGCATATGCCTGGGTTGTAGGCTGGATCCCAATCGATGATCTGCTCTTTCATCGATGTTTCTCTCTCTCTCCCTCACCCTCTCAGTAAAAAATATATTTTTTAAAAATACAGTATTTATCACAGCCTAGTTTGCATTATACTGTACATATTTGTCTCTTCCATATATATATAAGCTTTTAAAAGGTTGGCTGTGGGTATTGAGCATATTGTGTCTCTGGAATTCCTTGCATTTATGTAGGATATTGAATAGTGTTTTGAGTAACACATTGCTGAACAGTCCACTGACTGTCTGAAGAAAGTTCCTCTGGGTGTCAATATATAGTCAATTTTGTTTTCATGGTAGCTAATATTTCATAGAGAGGTCACAAACACTGAGTTAGTGAATACTGAACCATATTGGGACATACAGAATTAGGTTCCTGCAAGCTTCTGGGAACATTTTCATTAACTGAGAAATCCATAACATTGTTTTATGTGTGTTTCTGTTTAAATATACTTTATTAAATATATATCGATTCAATAACATTGAAGTCATGGCCAAACAAAATTGCAAAACATGCTTGAACAAAGCTTATCCAACATATTTTCTCTATAAGGAACATTGTAGCCCTTGTTACTTGGGAACACTAGACAGCACCTCAGCACTATTCTTGGGGCCATATTAAACAGTAAGATCACCAACAACAATGAGAAATGAGGTGGTGATGTACAGACTGTGAAAAGGACACTTGTTTACAGTATGACAGCTGAAATCGGAAGGCCAAGCATCGCCTTGCTCAAAATCAGGTGAGAACATGTAAGTCAGGAAATAAAAATGTTTTGCTGCTCTGTACATGTCTGTGAATGGCTATGAAAGCACCATGATTATTGATTTTGTGTTTGCAAGTAAATGTTAGCAATTCGATAAATTTGCAAATATGAAATATGTGGATAGAGTCAACTCTTCATAGAAGTTGAGGATGAGATAAAATGAATGTAGGCAGGGGCCACAGAACACAATTGACCCAGTTCAACAGCTAAGTCTAAATTCAACTGAGCACTTATTTTCCTATTCTGCCCAAGTGCTACGTTATCAGGTTGTGAAATTTGTAATTTACTCGTGGTTTCCAGCACAAGTCCAAAATATAAATAGTTTTCTGGATTTGACACCTGCTGCTCTGCCATGCATTAACCTGTACTTCTCATCTGAAAAGGCTGTGACATTTATGAGAATTGAGCACACTGTTAGTTGTCTCCTCGCCACTTCTTCACTAAAAAACTCTGATTTGTTGGGGGAGAACAGCAATGTGCTCAATAATAAATAAATACATAAGCACGAACTCACACACACACACACACACCAGAAAACAACAATAGCAAAATGACGTTCCCAGACCCCCTTGTAGACAGGATGATTAAATAACCTAGATTTGATTGATGAGAAACAGGTAAAAGTTGGCTTGGTTTTCAGGGAAATTTTTAAAAAGGGGGAAGATTCAACTAGCATACACCTCGTTGCCACTTTATCCCCTCTATTCAGCCTGAAATATAGATGCCAATGTCGCTGCATTGTAATCATGTGACTTTGAATGACCTTGGCTTTGAATGACAATCCCTCAATAAGTCTAGTAGAGCAGAAAAATAAAAAATAAAAGAAAAGCCTGTATTTCTGAGGATGTAATGGAAGTGCCATACCAGCCTTACATTCAGATTTCCCACTGGAAAAAATATAAAGCTGAGTATTTTTTGTTTGTTTTTACAATTCTATACTTGTTGCTGAAAATAATTCCTTTCCTTACTCTTTTTTACCCCCCCTCACCCTTAGGTCTTTTCTGAGCTTTGACAACTCTCCTTATGATTCTCCTGTTCAAAAATCTCATCTCCAAGCTTTTCTGTTCATGATTAATATGATATTATTTCAAAGATTGTATACTTCCCTGTGTTTCCACTTATTCTTCGTCTGGTGAAAATTCATTCACAGGGACTTCTTTTCTTCTAGGCTACTTTTTGGCTATAATTGGATTCAGAGCTCTTGATATCAAAACATAAAAAACAAGCAAACCACCACCACAACGAAATGTTTTTCCTTCTCTGGTAGTTGCTAAACCCATGCAAGTAGTTTGCCTTCAGTGATTGTTACTAAGGGATTTGGGCCACTTTTGCACCTACTTTTGTTGAAAATGAAGTCCATAGATATTTTCCTTTGCTATCCTAGTTGCTCCATCTGTTTTAATGAAACTACTTGAGCAGGTTAAAATGTGATAGCCTCTCTCATGTCTCTCCCAAAAGCTTAACTTACATCCTCTCTGATGATAGTATTTGCCACAAGCAGGTGCTTTCACAGGTATTCCTTTATCTCTCCTTCAGAAACCCTTTGAGATAAGTATTATCATTAGTCACAGCTTCAGGTGACAAAATGAAACCCAGAGAGGTTAAGTAATTTGCTGAAAGTCACCTAGATAGAAATTGATGTAACCCACATCTGAAGTTGGCTCTGTTTAGGTCATCCTAAGTGTCCTGTAAACCCTTTAAAAAACAATCGAAGCACTATTTCCCAATTGCACTCTCACAGAAGATTCTGTGCCTGGCCTCAGAAAGGTCCTGGGATCTTCATGAATTTTGACTAACCCAGAGTTCACTTATTCTAACACATGCCTGAAAGTTTCTAAGTGGAAAGGAATGTGGTGTCAGTTTAAAAGAGAAATGCAAGTTTTGTTTGGAAAAGTCTAGTCACACTCTAGTTAGGACATCCTTCCCCATGCCTATCTCTCATCACTAACATAAATATCTTTGAAAATAAATAGAACACCTAGCCCTTCTCTGTCTAATCTAATTTAATAAAAGAGTAATATGCAAATTAACCCTCACTCTATTACACTTAAGCCATGCCCACCAGCTAAGTGACGCCCACCAGCCAATCAGAGCGATGATATGCAAATTAACCCAGCCAAGATGGCGGCCAGCAGCCATGGAGCTAGAGCAAATAGGGTGCCAGAAATGGAGAAAATTGCCTGCCTAGGCTGGCTGTGGCCTCTGCTCAAGGCAACAAAGTTTCAATTATAGAAACCAGGGAGCTGAAGCAAACAGGAGGCCTCGTTGCCTGCCTAGGCAAGCTGTGGCCTCTGCTCAAGGCAACAAAGCTTCAATTATAGAAGATAAATAAACCCCAGAAACCTGCTTCCAGCCAGCCTTGCTGGGACCTTGGGTCAGTGGGAGCTGTGGCCAGCCTGCAAACATCCCTCAACCCCTCACCTAGGCTGGCCAGGCACCCCAATAGGGACCCAAACCCTGAAGGAGATATGGGAAACTTGAAAATGGCCCTCAGCCCTTCACCTGAGGTGAGGGTTCCCACTGGGGGATTGGCCAGCCTACAAACAGCCATCAGCCCCTCACCCAGGCTGGCCAGGCACGCCAGCAGGTGGACATCCCCCAAGGGGTCCCAGACTGTGTGAGGGCATAGGCTGGGCTGAGGGACCCCCCTTGAGTGCACAAATTTTTGTGCACCGGGTCCCTAGTAGTCTCATAGTCACTTGACAGCATAATTCAGTGTTCTGTTTACAAAGTTAACAACTCTAGTTTCTTTATTTCTCTACATAGGACTATTAAATACACAAATGCTGTACCTCTTTAAACTTTTCCCAGAACCCTTTTCCACAGCTGTGTGATCCCCTGTAATGGTTTTACATTTCCATTGGTACCAGTGTGTGGAAAATAATGTTTCCTCTTTTCCTCCACTTCCTCTTACTATTTTCCTTGAATATTATTTTCCCCTTTGAACTAAGAGGCCTGGGAAATAAAGGATGTGGGTTAGAGAGGAAATAAAATAGTATGCACCATGTGACATTCCTAGGCCATGTGATTTTCATTAATATGTAAGTTAATCCTTGAATGGCTTTGTCCCCCCCATCACTACAGTCTTAGCTTAAATGGTACCTCTTTAGACTTTGTATGATTCCCACAGCTAAATCCACAAGCCCATTTCTTATCTCCCTACTCTCTAGGGATTCCCTTTATTTTCTTTATAGCATTTTTTTCATTCTCTAAAATTATCTTCTACTTCCCATAAACATTTCTCTTTTCTCACATTAGGAAGTCAATTTGTCAAACTGGGTTTGGGTCTATCCTCTAAATTACTGGATCCTGAGCTCCTGGACATTTCTGGACACATAGTATTTGCTCAATAAATATTTATTAATGGATAGATGATTAGATAAATAAAAGTACAAAAAGTTCTGTATAGGCAGGGGCCAAGATCTCAATAGAATTAAAATATGTATAAGGTTAAAATTTTGAACAAGAGAAGACATAAGACTGGCAAGAAAAACTTAGACAATAGATATATAGTCTTATTTCCTTAACTAGGGGCCCAGTGCACAAAAATTTGTGCACTTGAGGGGGGGGGGTCCCTCAGCTGGCCTGTGCCCTCCTGTAATCTGGGACTGCTCAGGGGATGTCCATCTGCTGGCATGCCTGGCCAGCCTGGGGGAGGCGTTGAGGGCCATTTTCAGGCTGCCCATAGCTCCCATTGACCCAACGTCCCAGTGAGGCTGGCTGGAATCAGGTTTCTGGGGTTTATTTATCTTCTATAATTGAAACTTTACTGCCTTGAGCAGAGGCCTAGTCAGGCAACAAAGCCTCCTGTTTGCTTCAGCTCTGTGGCTTCTATAATTGAAACATTGTTTCCTTGAGCAAAGGCCCAGCCAGCCTAGGCAGGCAGTTTCAACTCCATCACTAATACAATGGAAGCCTCCTGTTTGCTCTAGGTCTGTGGCTGCTGGCCGCCATCTTGGCTGGGTTAATTTGCGTACAGCCGCTCTGATTGGCTGATGGGCATGGCTTGGCTGGTGGGCATGGCTTAGGTGTCTTAAAGTGATGGTTAATTTGCATATTACTCTTTTATTAGATTAGATTCCTCCAGGGAAATGTACAGTGGGTTGTAAAGTTGAAATAAACAGGCCTATGACTGGATTAAACATATAATCTATTTTGTATTTTCTTAGTGTAACCTCTGCTATGTTGTCTCTTCTCAGCAGATTGTTTTTATTACTAAATTAGGGGCCCGGTGCACAAAAATTTGTGCACTCGGGGTGCAGGGAGTCCCTCAGCCCGGCCTGTGCCCTCTCACAGTCTGGGACCCCTCAGTGGATGTCCTATGATGGCCCCAGTCTGCCAGGCGCCTTTTGTGTGTGTGTGTGTATGTGTGTGTGTCACCACTGGGGACCTGCCCCCAGCCGCATCTGAGGCTCGGAGC